>JARPRG010000974.1:0-12244 GCA_031001745.1 Hartigia nigra | reverse complement strand
TATACCTCGTTCTTATTCGATTCAAAATTATACCAGTTTTGTCGAATACCCTTTGGCCTAAAGACGGCGGGCAGCGGATTCATGAGAGCTTTAAGTCACGCATTAGAAAATGAATTTGATTCCAACATTTCATGTTATATTGACGATATTGTAATAGGAACAAAAACATTTGAAGAACATATACGAGTCCTGACCGGAGTTTTTCGACGATTAATGACTTATAACTTTACGTTAAAGATTTCCAAATGTAGCTTTTTTCAAGAAAAAGTACCATTCTTAGGATTTATAATCTCACGAGAAGGAATTTCGCCGGAACCGAGAAAACTCGATAATATTTTACAATTTGAAGAGCCAAAAAATAAGAAACAGTTCTAACAATTTTTAGGACTCTGTAATTACTACCGACAATTTAAGTCAAGCATAGTCAGTCGGTTGATCAGTTAAGAGGTTTGTTGGCAAAAGAGAAAGACTGGTTATGGACGAAGAAACATTCGGATGCTTTCAAAATTTTGAAGATAGATTTTTTTAATTGCATAATGCTCAAACATATAATTCCTAATGTTCAGTTCCGAGTGCAGACAGACGCGAGTGATCGGGGAATTAGTGGGATTTTATATCAAGTAGATTATGAGGGATGTCACCATGTTATTGGAATTGTGAGTTGATGTTTGAATCGGGCTGAAGTAAATTACACCACAACCGAGAAAGAGCTTTTAGCCATAGTATACTCGATTAATAAATTTCGAGTTTATTTGATAGGGGTTCGTTTTCTAGTAATTACGGATCATCAATGTATGACCTTTTTAAGAACGGTTATCTTCCAAAACGCACGAATTACTAGATGGAGTTTGCTTTTACAACAATATAATTTCACAATAGAACACTGCCGAGGGATAGATAATGTAGTCGCTGATTTTTTCAGTCGAAATCCGGAGGGAAAATTTTCGGAGGATAACGCAGAAAGGATAATTATTTCATCTCTACACCAGTGTTTTCTTCCAATTATGAAGTGTTCAGAGGATACATTTTTGCTCGCAATTGCCTTGTCAAAGGGTAATCTTGATCTTACCCGTAATTTCAAAGAGCTCAGTAGACTCCAGCAAGAGGATCCAATAATTCGAGGATACATTGAGAGATGTAATAAGGATCCAGAGGAGACGCGTTTTGTTTCCTATAATGATATTTTCTTTCATCGTGAAAAAGTTGGTGAGGATTGGAGAATGGTTATTCCCGAAAAATTACAAAGATCGTTAATCGAGGCAATTCATATGAAGCTAGGCCATCCTGGTGTATATAAGACCTTAAATCACCTAAACAAATTTTATTATTGGAGGGGAATGGCAGCTCAAGTAAAAAAATTTGTGGTTCCTTGTGATTTATGTCAGCGGGTAAAATATTTGACTATCTCTCAATGGAAGGTAAATTTAATTTCATTTCTGCGGAAAGACCAAATGACTTGGTAACTGTTGATTTGTTTGGTCCCCTGCCTGAGGCGCGGGGAGGATCACAATATATTTTTGTGATGCTAGATGCATTCTCAAAGTATGTGACTCTTTATCCAATGAAAAATGCAACGGTGCGATTGACTTTGAAGAAAATATTCACCCAATTTATACCAAAGTTCGGCAAACCGAATCGGATTTTGTCAGATCACGGAACACAATTTACATCTCATTCGTGGAAAACAGAATTAGTATCTAAAGACATAAAGGTACTTTATAGTTCAATCAGACACCCCCAATCGAATCCTACAGAACGCGTTATGCGAGAGTTAGGTCGTCTTTTTAGAACTCTGTGTTCAGACAAACATACAAAATGGGTTGAGTTCGTACCGGAAATAGAAAAAATTTTGAATATTACTGTGCATCAGAGCACAGGACTATCGCCGCAAGAACTTCATTTGGTAAAACCAATCCAAGAGGAAATCCATAAAACTATTCAATTTCCCGAGACGCGTGCTAAATCTCAAGAATATCTTATCACGTTAGCTCGAGATAATATGAAAACAAATTTCGAGAGAAGAAAGAAATTGCAAAAACATGTCTCAAAGATTAAACTTTGTATAGGTGACTTGGTGCTCTTGCGAGTACGACATTTATCGAATGCTTTGGATCGAGTTATAAAGAAATTTTTCCATCTGTTCGAAGGTCCTTATGAAATAATTCGACAAATCGGAGATAACGCATTCGTTTTAGCAGATCCGAACAACAGAATGAAAGAAATTGGTACTTACAATCGCCTTAATCTTAGAAAATATACTTCATAAAACTGTTATGTTGTTCCTGCGAGCGTTGTTGTTGAGTTGTTGTTTAAGAAATGAACACGAGTATGTTTTCTATATTGTAAATTCACTTGCTAAATATAGGATATACGATTTTACGAACGATCAAGAAAAGAAATTCTTTCTACAGAAAAAACTTTAGTTCTTAATGTATGATTAAGGAATTATCTAAAATCGTTTTATATGTAAGCGTGTTTCATAAAACGAAAGACAATTATGTTATCAATAATATATGATCTGTACGACGAGAGTCCCGTGACTCGGAAAAATGTTGACGATAGAAATTAGATCTTGACCCGATACGAATTAAATTGACGCGAATTAGACATTTCCAGACCTAAGAGACGTTCTAATAATTATGAGATAATGTACAATGAGAGTCAAAAAGAGGAAATCGAAACAGATTGTAAACCTTAACATATTATTTAGCTGTACGCGTAGGTATGAATGTGTGAAGAATGAATGAATGAGTGTAGAAAGACCAGTCAAGGTCTCAAAAAGTGCGTTAACTGACACAAAGATGATTTTCTGCTCTATTTAATGGTTCCTTTCCCAGAAAATAAGAGGGAATTTGTAAGAGCGATAACCTATTTTAAATATAAGCGCGCTCAAACTACAAATATAATCCGGTAGTCCCAAGATAGCAGAAGGAGGGAGAACACCCACCTGTGCCCTGTAACAAGGATTCTAGCCCTCTTTTCTCTCCGGAACGTCGTGACTGAAGCATCTCGTCGGCTCAAAGACGGAATCATTTTGGAACTCCTCAATTAACGTCAGAGATTGGAATTTGTCTTATCCTCGGTATGGCCAGCCGAGGTGAGAATTAAATCTAACAAACATAATATAATATAACGAGGAAACGGAGCAATCCAGTAAAGCAACCCGTGGAGAAAGAGCCATCGATCCATTCGAAATCATCGACATCTTGGACACATACTACTGGATAAGTGTTGCATTTTATTAGTGACTTAGTACTGGAGGAACGTGCTATAAGAAGTGTAGTGAGCCAAATGACAAAGTTGGAATGAATTAATGGAAGTGTGAATACGTGCAAACGGTGTAAGGATAAAGACTAAAAATAAGATAGGCCTATCATTCGTAATATTCACGTTGTTTTATCTTTAGATCGTAGTGTAAGGAAAGAAAAGATCTTGAAATATCGCGCTCAACACTGTAATGCTTTGAGAGCCACCCGAGTACACTATTTGAACTATAGTGAAGTAAAAGAGAGGAGAAATCTTCGACGTGCCGAAAACTCGGTACTACTCTTTCTCTTTCGCTCTGGGGACGTCGAGTGGACAAGACACCTCAGGATTTTCTACGCATCAGTTAATGGAAAGAAGACCAGTCCTCGTGCGTTGTCACCAACCATCGTGCCTAGCCAGCCGCTGGTGGACGTTTTTGGATATTCGAATAGAGGCAATACGAGGGAATTGTACTGCGAGCCCCAGAGCACCGAGAAAGAGCCAACACGCGCTCGGCGAATAATAACGAGCTGAGTAGATTTTTTTTTTTATTCTAATCATTGGCGATACTTTAATGGCTAAGATGCGAGCGTGAATGAACGGACTACATGTTCTTTTTCTAATATCTCTCCAGTATGGGTGATCTCAATCGATAGAGTATGAGTACTGGAAACTTACTGTTTTTTTTTCTCTTGTTTTATTTGTTTTGTTATTAATAAATTGTAAAAGTTACAGTAGGGATAATGAATTTTTGTTGTTTTATTTCTAATGTTGTACGTTTCGTTTATTGGATATTTGTGTCCTTATTCACATTAAAGGATAATTAAAGAATTAAGATTTTCGGTTAGATAAAATAAATACATCACATTCTTATACGCGACATATGGTAGATGATTGGTCTATTAAACTCATTTTGAATATAACCCTTTTTATCAAAATATAGGAAATCATGTGGTCTTATGTAGCCCGACAATGCCCGTTCTTTGGTTTCAAATGGTATAATACTATTGAATGTTTTTAGTAATTTATTATTAACATCTTTAATGCTAGCAAAATAATCTCTAGTTAGTCTAATGATAAAATTATCTATTCTAGATATATTAGCTTTGTTATATAAGGACTTATTACTAATAAATTGATTGCTATTAGATTTCCTATATGAATGGAGTGCAAAACGTAAACACATTCTTTCAAATCTCCGCATTTCCTCCATAACTGATGCACTAGAATTCCACCAAATTGGAGCAGCATATGTTAATAATGGTCTGACTAATAACAAGTAACAGATTATTTTAATTTTATCCGACAACTGTTAATTGAAAAAAAGTCTATTGTATGATTTAAATAACTTCTTTGGTTTGGATAATTGGTTGAGTATATGAGTGTTCATTCTCAATAGATAATCTAGCTGTACTCCTAAATATTTCTCCGCTTTTTTATGCCCAACTGAATATGGTATTCCACTGTTGACTAGCTGGATTTTTAAATTTTTAATACACTCCCTTTTGTTAGCATTTAGGTATCTTAGCGGTTTGTGAAATAAGATGGTTTCACATTTTTGTGGATTGAGTTTGAGATTCCACAAATTATAATGGATGTTAATTTTATTGAGAAGGATTTCTAGCTTATGCTGGATAATACTTGGATTTTTATTAGCTACTAGAATTATAAAGTCATCTGCATACGCTGCAGAATATGAGTTATTGCAATTGTTTAAATCAAATAAATTCGGAATATTATGAGTGAAGATGTTAAATAGATCAGGGGAATTCACTGTGCCCTGCATAAGTCCTTCAATAATATTAAATGAAAGAGTAGAGATAGCTTCTCCGTTCCAAGTACAGAATGATCTTTTTAAGGTCATGTACCAAATTAAATGAATACAGTCCATGGGGGGGGGGGGGGTACTTTAGAATATATAGAGTGTATATAAGACCATTGATTCATACTGAGTCACAGGCCTTTTCAATATCAATTAGACATGCATCAACAATTTCATCCTCATGTAGATGGTTATTAATATCATTGAGTATTTTGTGGATAGCATGAATAGTTGAATGTTTATTTCTAAATCCAAATTGGTTATCAGATAATATTTCATTACGTTGGGTGTATTTACGAATAGTAGCACTAATGAATATTTCATAGACCTTGCTAATGGCCAGAGTGAGACTGATAGGTCTATAGCTCGAGACTTTGTTGGGAGGCTTGCTTTTTTTCTTTATAGGAAGGATTTTAGCAATTTTCCATTCATCAGGGAAATATCTATTATTTAGGCAATTGTTAAACAAAATAGTGTAATCTCTTATTATGCTGAGTGGGAGGTTTCTGAGAACAATTGGTGGGATGTTATCAATTCCTGAAGAAGTTTTGTTGGGTAATTTCCTAAAAATATTGAGTGTCATGTAGACATTGTGGAATATGACATTATTTTCAATTTGCTGTGGTTCTGTAGCTGGGTTAGTATCTGTGAATATAGTAATTGAGTTATTATTTTCATTATTTTGTTTGAATGAGTCAATTAATTTATTTACTACAGAGTCAATTACATTTTTATGCGCAGTATTGAAATTCGTATATCTAGGAGAATTTATCTTTTCATAATATGCTCCTACGATGTTTAGAATGTCTGATTGTGTATCGATGACGATTTTGTTATTAGAAACACTATTACAAATAGTATTATAGTTACACCGGTATAGTAAATCTATGTCCGTAGGATCAATTTCTAAGTATTCAATTTTTAACTGTTCCTTGGGTCTAAAGAAGTTATTAATCTTAGTGAAAAACTTTTTCGGATTACGATAATCAATTGCTCTGAATTGGCACTCCCAATACTTGTTATATGATTGTTTATATTCAGATTTTAGTAATATATTGAGTTTATTGATTATGATTTTGAGAATAAAAATAGCATTATGTGAATTTCTTTCTTTATATCGTTTCTTCAGGGTACTAATTAGATAGGACTTGTAACTGTGTAATTTTTTTATCCTACGCGTGACGTATTTTTAGAACATTATCCCGCGGTCTATAGGTGACAACAATTTGCTCAATGGTTTGAGTAATTGCATTGCTAATAGTTTGAAGATGAGCTGAGATTTCGCAATTAGATAAGTTTCTGCCATTTGGAATATCATTAATGTAGTTGACAAGTATTTTTTTACTGAATAACTTCCATTTAGTTTTTTTAAACATAAATCTGTATTTGACTGCAGCTATTCTTATTTTATCATTGATCGTATCTAATATTAATAAACGATCGTCAATGATGAAATCAAGGTATGATCCTGCTTGATGAAAAGTTGGTGAGCACGGAGGCATTATTTTGGCTCTGAATGACATCCCTTGGTTGTCTTCCCATTTTTTTAACATTTTCCCCTTAGTTTTCGTAATACTATCCCCCCAGCACATGTGCCTAGCGTTTAAGTCTCCTGCTATTATATTAAAGTTATTACTTAAATATAATTGTAGCTCATTACGTAAGTGATTGAATTCATCAATAAATATTTTCTTGTCGCTATTATTTGCATAAACAGCAATAATATACAAGTTATTATCCAGAACCTTTCCGCTAATCATGGTGTATTCAAGAATTTTATTATTTCTTGACGACGGTTTATATATCTGCTCATATTTGATATTATTCTTAATTAAGATAGCAGTGCCTCCACCTTTTAGACTATGGTGTCTATCTACTCTAATGAGATCATAATCGGAGAATTGTAATTTATATCTACTATTCAGTTTAGTTTCACAGAGCATAATAATGTCATATACTCCATTGTATGCGAACTTCGTTATTCAGATCAAATCTTTTGTTTAATGATACAAGTGAATTGACGTTAATTGACGCAAGCTTCAGAGAGCAGTTTGTTGAGTCCCCCAACGGTGTGTCTTTATTTAGTAGTGCCCTGTTATTAATATTATTCATCATCAATACCTAATGCTTCATAAATTCTATTGATTTTAGCCGTATTATTATTTACTAAGATTAAAAAGTTATTTAACTGCAAAGCGATCGTATCACTGATTTGTTCTTTTATTTCATTAACCATGTCATTAACATCAGGCAAGGGGCCACTAGAATTATTTATGGGAAACGGATGCTTTATAATATTATCGCGCAGAAGCGCGTTTCTGCAGTTTGACGCATTACTGGCATGGGCATTAGAAATTCTTGCGCGCGACTATATGGCTTCATTAATAGCGTAGTTAGGATCTTCCCTGATGGCGTTACCTGATATGTCAATTTCCTTGTAGAGTTTATCTACATATGCGTTGATTTTAGTAGTGCGAGCTTGTACTGATTTTCTATTTTGTTGCACATTTGCTGCTTTGACCTTTTTGGCAAATTTAAGGAAAGGACACCCTCTATATGATGCAGGATGGCCAGTGCTGTTACAGTTGACACAATATAGCAGCTCTTTGTTCTTGTTGTTTGCAGGGGATTGGTATTGACCCGGCGCATGCGATACTTTGCATTTAACACATCTATATCCTAAATTGCAATTGGTGCTTGAGTGGCCTACACGTTGACAGTTAGTACATTGAAAAATATCCTTTTTTTAAGAGGTTCCCAGTGGATTTTTTGATACAATAGCGTTTTGATTTTAGTGAGCACTTGAGTGTTGCTGTCATTAGTTAGCTGGATTAGATAGTGATGGATATCTGGTTTATTTTTATTAAAAACGATTTTTGAGACTTTGTGAATCTTGACTTGGGGAAGATGCAAATCATTTATTTCTGTTTTAATATCGTCTTCATTGAAGTCCCCATGAACTCCTTTTAGAATTACATTTTTTAACTTCTGGCTCTTAGGCGTGTATGTATACGATTTGATATTATTAGTTTTAAGTATCTTGACGATTCTGTCGAACACAATGAGGTTACTAGGGAAGATTGAAATGTTACCAATATCAGTTTGTTTCAGCATAAACTCATTCTTATTAATCTCGTTATTTTTCATTAGATTAACTAGATTATTTAATGTTATGCAACAGGCATGAATTGGAGGTGGTTTAACTGATAACCTTTGGCCACTAGCAACATTATGGTTCAAAGAATTCTTTTCTTGCTGGTTATGTTTATCGGAACCAGTGGAAGCGGGGGCCTGTTTACTTTTTAGTGGATCAACTTTTGTGTGCACTGGAGCGTGCTTAGCGCTGGGACGATGTCTCCTTGATGTGTCCTCTGCGGCAATAGAGACATTGTATTCGTCACTATTTCCATATAATGTTGCATAATGATTTGAGGTAGATGGCATATTGAAATTGGCTGCTTGTAGTTCGTGACTTTTAGACATTTTAATGTACTTTTTTGGCTCAATCCAATCGTCTTCCGACGTGGATGGATTGTCTAAGGGATTAGATGAATTTATAGCCGATCTCAACGATTTATCATGCGGTCTTTTTTTAACATTAGTAAGATTAGGCACAATGGGCGATTTATATTTATTAAATTCTTTAAGAGCACTATTATAAAGCTTCTCATGCGTTGTAGAGTTCGGGTTTCTCTTTAGGCTGGGCCAAGATTGGCTGGAGGATGCAATCTTGGGTTCCAGACTCGGTGTATGGAATGCATTTTCTTTGGTAACGTCAGGTATCATTAGTTGCTGATCTTCTAAGACGGATACAATGGGTGTCAAGCGATCTGTCAAAGAAGTATTTGCTTCTTCAGTTACCTCCATATTCACGATGCACCAAGGAGGTCCCAGCCCACAGCTGGGTCCTCAGGGGATTAAAACACACAGTAGTATACACTATTATTGAAACTGATACTGATTACTGGATATAGGAAAACTGGATAGCTAAGACTATGCGCCCAAAAGGCGGAAGAAATAAACCCCACTATCCGTAGCGTTATTCCGCAGTCAGAGAGCACGTCTGTCACCGATGGCTGCCGTCGGAAGACTCTCGGGGAATCAAACCCCGGTCTCCAGCGTGACAGGCGGGGATACTGACCACTATACTACCGAAGACTTCAATATTGTGACAGGAAAATAATTGCACTCTTCTCCTCGACGTCATCGCTCGCCTGTAACTCCTTGAGCGCTCGTAGGGACAAACTTACGAACAAGATATAATTGTCAAAATAGGATTTGTGTGATTTGTGTTAGTTCAGGTTACTTAGATTACCTGCAATATATTCTTCTATATGTTAGCGATAATTGTCGAGCCGGTGGGTCTATCGTTTACTCACATAAGACATCTCGAGAGAGCGACAAAGAGACGACATATGGTCGGCCGGGCAGTCGACAAAGACACTGGAGGGCTGAACGCACATGCGCCGGAATGCCGACTCGCCAATCCGAGCGCCGATTGAAAGATCGCGGGACTGAGTGACAAGCCAGCCGGTAAAGCAGGCAGCCCCTAATAAATAAAAACTACTTCTATTTCGACAGTGAGGAAAAGTAGTCAGCCCTCGAGGAGTCTCGCCCTATAGTTAATTTGTGAACACATTGTGGATTACCAAAATTGGAATAATATAATCGACGATTGTCGACGTGATTACAAGTAAGTCTTATTCAATAAATCTATATTTCTTTCGAATACTGTATCTTGACTTTGCAATTTCTTTCCTTGGGTCGTCCAATCACCCACCTTGCGATCGTCTCATGGCTTAGTTAGCCGGTAATTTAACAGAAAAGTTTGTTAGTTCTTAAAACTAACTGGCGCTCAACAAATTATAAATCTTATTACTCTAGGGCCCTGGCAGCCAATGACCCAGGCCGCGCCAGGTGGATATTTTCAGTATTGTCTAGTGTGGCAAGAAAATATCGATCTCAATATATAGTCAACTTTGGAGGTGGGTGTGAACGTAACTAGACGCACTACATTAAATTCACGTATAAATGACAGATTATAATTCCATTTGATAAGGAATCCCCGGAGATATATTATGGCAGATCGACAGTTGAGACGGACGAAAACAAGGAAACAGGTCAAGGTCAAGACAGCGCGGCCAACGAACGGCGAGACGGCGATGACATCCAGAAGACCGGAGAGCCGCAGAGAACGCAGCGTGTTATTGTGCGTGAGCAAGAGAGACAAAGTGCGCGCACTGATAGAACTCAACAGCCAAGACGACCACCGGGCAATACCAACCGAGAAATCCCGGCACAGATGGGGACACAGCATAGGGACTCAGCAGGTACACCACCCGAACCAACTGAAGGTTTGAGAGCATCTGTAAGACAACGGGCGCGTACTAGTAACGTCCAAAAGACCTGCGTACCACCGGAAGATACAGGCCGAGAAATCCCGGCACAGATGGGGACACAGCATAGGGACTCGCCTGGCACGTCAGCTGAACCGGTAACCGCGACAACAAGGCACCGCAACACAGCGCCGAAATCACAATCAACGTGAACACACGACGAGGTGCCGGACGGAAAGTTGAGGCAGAAATTCCAAAGTACGTGGTCGCATGTGGCAGATGCGAGGCGGAAAATAAAGAGAATCAACTGCAACATAAATCCTGCACTTGTTGCGAACATCAATGCGATACTGAACGAGGCGCTGAATGAAACTGCCGCTGGAGACCATCCCAGCCACAAAAAAAGAGAAACATCAAAGAGTGCAATATACGCTGCTGCGGCATTACTGTCACAGGAGACACGCAGTATTCGAAATGCAGGTAAGCCAAAACACGTCGCAATTGGGCAAGTCATTGACAAACTCAAGAGACAAATATCGTTGGCAAAGGAACTACGAGCTTGCAAAGGAGGGCACCTAAGGTACCCTCTGAAGAAGAAGTCCAGGGAACTACGAAACTGAAGATGACTCCGACACAGTACATAGCTACAATGACGGACATAATCCAAACGTTACAAAGGTCTCAGGAACATAAAAAAAAAACCGAGCTGGCACTGCGAATGAGAAAGAAATTCGCGGAACAACCTTCGCTGAGGACCATACGCACCAGGACGAACAGAGCAGAACCAACAGTGTCGGTAGTGGAAAGCTTCTACAGGGACCTCTACAGTTGCGCAGAGGAGACCAACAGGAAAGCCACGCCTAGGTACAATGCATGGATAGCGAAACTCCACAGATTTAAAGAGTCGACCGACCCTCAGCATTTTGATACAGGGGAGCTGGAGAAGATGGTGATCGCTGCCCTGAGAAGATCTGCGCCCTGGAAAGCGCCAAGCGAGGACGCGATACCCGCTGGCGTCTACAAAATATTCCAGAGTGCCCGGAGGTACCTCACACAGCACATATGCGAGGTACTTAAAGGCGAGCGAACATGCGGGGAAAAAGATGTTCGAGGGAAGGTGATATTGTTACACAAGACAGGCGACCCTGATGATCCGGCGAACTACAGACCAATCGCGTTGCTGAAAACAGACTACAAAATACTCACCGCAGTCACAACCATGATCATAAAAAAACGGCTACCATCATGGGCAATCCCGGCTGAACAACTGGCACGGGCAGGAGTATGGGGCACGGTACACGGACTGCTTCAAGACAAATCCGTGTCACTGTTAGTAAGGCGGAATGGCAAAAGGCACTACTCGGCGTGGATCGACTTCGCCAAAGCCTATGACTCCATCTCACACTTGCAGCTCAGAAGATTGATACGAACACTTCCGATACAGGAGACGATCATCCGAGCGCTGGAAAACTTCACAAAAAGTGGTCAGTAAGGGTAAATGTCCGGGAGAGTAACACCAAACCCATATATGTCAAAAGAGGTGTCTACCAAGGTGACAGCATGAGTCCCCAGCTATTCGTACTGGCCACGGCGTTTATCGTAGAGAAGGTGACAACCGACCGGAAAATAAACGCAACATCCAGGGGCCAGCAAGTCGTACTGGCATATGTGGATGACATCAAATTCCACGCACCATCGCGGAAGAGCATTGACAGCATTATAAACGTCATAGAAGAGTGTGCCAGTGAAATCGGTCTGAAAATGAACAAGAAAAAATGCGGAGTTTACTGCAGGCAGGACGATGAGGAGGAGGAAATGGCGAATCGAGAAGCCAGCAGCA
>JARPRG010000973.1:0-12381 GCA_031001745.1 Hartigia nigra | reverse complement strand
CAGAAACAATGATTACAATTATGTTGGGCATGTGCTTTGATGATTTGGAATATCCGAACTTCAAGAATGGTGATCAGTAGTACATCGATAGAAGAATTGAAAGTAACAGTGAGAATTATAATGGCATCATGAATAATGAACTCAGAATTTTTCCATTAGGTAAAATAGGCTTCGTATTTATATATCTCTATAGCATTATTATTTTTAAGTCACAGGTACCACAACCAACAATGATGAACGATATAGTCTGCGTCATCTTTAATACGTCTAAAAGACAAGTTCTGTCTCATTAGATGCCTTGAACCTTCGGACATCAAGTATTTTCTAGGATAAGGACTATCATTACAGAGCAGTATGAATATAGATGAACGATTAAAAGGATATTACAATCGTTAATTAAAAGCAGTTAAGTGTGAGGGACGATGGTTTTGGACACTTGAACATCGGACGAATGGATTAAAATATTTCTTATTTTTCCAAATTTCTCTGCTGCTATGTTATGAATATTTGCCAGAAATCATGGAAAGACAGTATATTCGTGAAATATTAAACTTACCGCCCGAAATATTTCATGCTTACAGAATTTTAACATCTGTCAAAATCCGTTCGACCGCAGCTGAGTTCGAAACCGATGATCAACCAAATTAAACAAAAAATGTTTCTCTTATTTCTATTTTTATTTGTAGGGAACATTTGAGGATATCCACTAAAATAGTTTACTGGAGATTTTAAAACATTAAAAAAAAATTATTATAGAGAAAATAGAAATAGGTCACCGAATTTTTAAAAAAGAAATTTGATATTGAAAATTGCGTTTTTAAACGTTTATACCAATAAATGTATAGCCGGAACGAATTTCACTGAATAGGTCGCATGCAAAAATGCAAGAGATCTTTACCATTGATGTATTATGTATTTAAGAAGTAATCCATTTTTTTTTAATAATACGATAAAAATATAGTGTTTTCGGAATAGCAAGTGTAAAATTAAATTTTAATGATGATCTAATTCAAACTTCCTGTCTTAAATGCCAAACTGGCAAAGTTGTAGCGAAATAGCTGCTCGCGATTTGACATTACTTAAGGTTAATTATCAATAATAAATGAATAATATATTAGCATGATAAATCTAAAGATGTTTTCAACTAGGATGTGGTAAACATATAAACATGTAAATATGTCACGCATGTGATTAGCTATATTTTCATGCTATTTTACCATATGAATCGGAGGTACAACGGATTCAAATTATAATTCATTAAAACTTTCAAAATACAAATATTTGAAATATAGTTCTCTTTTTTCGTAAAAATATTTAACATATTATGATATTAATTACTGTGATAATATTGTACAGTATTTTAGAAAACGCTAAATTTGATATTTTTTATTATTAACGTAGTACTAGGATGTCTTAAAGCGCAAATAAGGCAATCTAGGGTAAAAAAGAATAAATTGTGAGAGGCGTATACATAAGTTAAAAGATTATGACATTTCTCAGTTTGAAGAATACAATTGATTTATTGTATTATGTAGTAATAATATATTTTAGGATTGAAAATATTACATAATAGACTATTGAATATATGGGTATATTGAAGATGTTTAAAATTAGACGTGTGCTCGTCTAAGGTCCGAAATGAACTCCGTTCTTTCCGTCTCGTCATCACGGCTTTCAGCCCAGGGACAGCATTTGTTTATGTCATACGTGCGGGGCTCCACAGCGTCGCCAATTCAGGGGTGTAGGCATAAGGGTCCTTAGTAGAGTCCTTGAGAATACTTTATCCCTCGCAGTTCAAATGCTCACACATTACTCATTTTTATTATTCGAAAATGGATTCAATTCAAAGGATATCACAATTAGTTTAGAACAACAATAGCAGCTCAGTATATACGTATGACTAAAATGTACATAAAGTATTGTTACCTCAAATCATTTACGTTTTCCAGCTGAAATAATCAGAAATCCGTTTACTATCCCTAATATATTATTTACCTCAATTTTCAATAGCTTTTTAATTTTATTTCTGTATGTGATTTATACAATTTTTGTTATTACTGGAAAGTGTGTTATTTTTCAACATTTACGTTAACAATTCGACATGTCGACGTATGTTACGCGATTGTACATACACATCACGCCAGAATATGTAGGAAATTTATCAGGTATGATTCAAACACCATTTATTTCATTATATCGTTCTCACTTAATTTCATGTGTGACGTAATATTTTGTATTAATCACACTCGCAGAATGAAGGTATTACCGGTAGTAGCGCCATTGTTTTCATATTATCGTGAGTCATGCAGTTGGATTGTGCTTGGCAAGTGAGAACTTACTGTTGAGCATAAAATGGAAGAGGAGTCGGGGATAGAGTCAGGGATTTATATAACGTGCGATAAGCCTTATCAATTAACACCAACGTCTACCTCGCACCTGTGTGTACTATTATCAAAATGTCAGACGATCTTAGCGACGGGATATGCATAAGTTTATGGTTAAGCTTACTGTTAAACTTAACAATAGGACCCGTGCTAACCCAGAGACTGGAACACCATTGCCGCCAATAGAAGTTGACAATTTTGGACTGTTCTTGTCCTAAAAAAATATATGGCTTCTTTATGTTTTAGGATTTCGTGAATACGAATCTGACGTCAAAATCTCGATATTCAAAATGGCTGACTTCATATGCCCTAGTAGAAATTTCATCATGAGAATCGAGGGCCCGTCGAGGTCCTAGGTAACCATGGACTGGCCCAGTGGGCCAGTGACCTAGACAGGCCCCGGACTTGCTGAAGAAAATTTTTACCAGGGTGGCGGCTAAATATTCAACAATTTTTTTGATTTGCGTAAGATCTATTAGGCACAACAACAGTATTTTACACTGCTGATTACGAATCCAAAATAAAAATTTAAGGTTTTGGAGTAAAAATGGTGTTCAAAAATTGATGAAAGTAATCAGATTTACACCCAATTAGGAACCAATATGGCGGACGAAATTCCAAAAATATACTGGATTCTTATAAAACTCAAGTCCCATACATTTTTGGAATTACTGAATTTAAATGCATGTTTAGAATTTTACTATTCAAAATAGCGGATATAATATGACAGACTAAATTGCAAAAAGTGACTTGACTTAGATGAAATTCGGTATTCGTGGATTTTTGAGGTCGCTGATTAGACATACAATATATGAAATAAATTGTATGAAAAGAAAAAGTATATGGTTCAAAAGGTAAAATAATTATTAAATTTTATTTAAAATCTTTCCAAGTGATCTTATTATTTAAATGTACGTATGTTTATTATTTATTTTGGCAATGTGGCAAAAAAGTGTCTTTTATCCCACGGTTAATGTGTTTACCTTATTTTTGTAGGAGCGAGATCCGACCCCTCGGTGTTTAGGATGCTCGAGGTGAGGAATCTATCACATGCTGCCCACTGAGCCACTAACATAATATATGAAAATATCTTTTATTAAATCCAAATTTAATATATCCAAATATTTCATCAGTTCAACAATTTTCTAAATATAATGAATCTAAAACTTTAGTCATATAAAAATTTGAAATTTAAATACTTTTAGGTGTAGTTTCTTTCAAATGATTAACGGGTATTATGCATTACGGTTAGTCACTATTTATATTCACTATCGTTTAACGCTATAAAATCGTTTTGAATTCCTCAAGAAATCGAAGGAAAAAATAAAAAGAATACAAGCCCAACATCGATTCAGAACGAAGAGCCGGTATCACGCCTATAAACGGCCTAAGATTGTTCTGAAGTCAGTCAACATTGTATATAAATAAAATACCAATATTGAGCCGATGTTAAAATGTTAAAATAATTCAATATCGATCCAATTCAGTTGACATTCCACATATGATCTATATTAACTCTAGCCGATATTGAACGCAAAAGTAATCAAATATTGTCTGTACATTAAATTGACACTGTTTAAATACAAAATACCAACTTGGATCTAATCTCAAAACGTATTATTGCTTCAGTATCGGTTCAACGTCAGATCGAAGGATCTATAAATAATCAACGTCAATCTTAAACCGATCTCAAACGTACTCAAACGGCCCAATACTGGTCTACCGTTACACTAACGCTTGGCATATGTAAACATAATACACAGTAGTATACCGGGATTGGTACTTGAAACCAGGTCCATATTGATAAAATGTCTTGAATCGGTACTGTGATTTACCATCGACTTGATTCTGGCAGTTTAGTATACCCACTATCGGTTCAATGTTGGGCCAAGTTTGTCAGAAAACTTTGGTTGCTGAAATCGGCGCAATGCACAGCCGTTCGTCAAAGTCGGCATAGAACCAACATTTCTACGGGGGTAGTGAACATCTGCGGATGTTTTTAACCTCGTCGATGCCGTCGAAAAACAAAAGCAAGGGAAAATTGGGCTGTGCTGCCCAGTGTTCCTAACCTTGACTTGTTTTATCATCATCCCCACCACCATCTCTTGTGGAACGTCAATCCTAGCCTCTGATTCATTATTTCTAATATTGAGTCATTAAAAAACTATATATATAAAAACTAATGCTTGCAAATTTCGCAAAATGGCGAAATACGTATCGTCCAGAATTACCTCTCGTATCTACCAGTAATGATTGTAACACTTATTCTGAATCAGCCTGTATACACAGCAAAAGAAATGTGGTATGTGATTAGTATTACATTTGCAATGCAATTGCCATTTATAGCAATTCGTTGATTTTGCTGATAAGTTTGACATTTTTTTACATTGCAAAGTCGCAAAAAATGTTTGCCACATAAGCGTTTCATTAGTTTATTCATACACTGTCATCATGCTGCAAATTATAGGGATTATAAGAAGTATGCCTAATGGGACACCTATATAAAATAACAATAGAACTTCCAATTATGACTGCTACGCAGGTTGCACGTATCGATGCTTGCCTTCCTACCGCGAACATTCTGCTTACCCTGCACAAGCCTGCCAGTTGTTTTTTGAATATCGTAGTTGCAGTCAGTAACTTTCCTTCGACTATCTTGCAACCGAATTATGTTTACTGGTTAGATAGTAGTTTACTATTTTATAGATTCTAATGAATTGTTAGTACTTTCTTTTTTGTAATTTCTGCTATATAGGAATAGGGGATATATAGATAGCCAGGCCTTGGATTTAGGAAAGTAATCTTCTACTATGGATTTATTCGATTTTTTTGACGATTACATGATTAGATTAATTCATATTATACAAATCGGTGATTCCATCAATCAAAGCAGCGTGGCATCATTAAAAAAATGAAAGTCAACGTTATAATATTTTTAACATCGTGAACTTCACATTCTTTCATTTGTTTAATGAGGTGACACTGTCTCGATTAATGGAATCGTTCATTTGCGTCAAACTTCAGCTGGTGCGTTTGCCGTGGATAACCTTGTATATGTATACACGGTTATTCAGTAGAAACGTACTACCTAAAGTTAGCCGGTCCATTTGATTTCTATGGTAGAACCATGTTCAGGTGGTGCGTTTCTGCTGAAAAGCCCTGTATATATATTTTTGGATAGTGCAAATAATTTGTTTTGTTTTGCATAACAACAATTCTAATAGTGGAAACGCCATGCGCCAAGGGTGTTCGGAGGGAACCTAAATAAAACAAATCATTTTAAATTCCCGCCATAGAATGCAGTGTGCTAATAGTAGCAGAAATGGTTCCCTAAAATTGAAACAAGATTAAAATTTTAAAGACAATTTACAAGTAGGGGATATATAAGCTTGAATTAATTGTGGGTAGATTTCGGGAGAAAGATAGAGCTAAAAGGAAATTGATCAATAAGACGCGATTAAAAGGAGTAATAAATTCTTCTTGTATAGCTTGGAATGGGTCGCAGGAGTCATAGCGCCTCCTAAGATACTGACCAGCTAAAGCGGAAACGAGAGGTCGAGTAGCGGCAGTGTCCATAACACCACCTGATCGCCTCACCCCAGTGAGTCTCCTTCCGTCTTAAGAAGGACGTGTCTTGAGGAATCTTGGGTTGACTGCATAGCGCTGCTTGATTATCGAGAACCAACGAATACCCACTACTTCCTATTTAATATCACACTTATTGATAAGTAGGTTGCACCACTATCAGCCGTACAAAATCTCATCTCCTTATTCAGAAATTCAACTAAACCCTAAGGAAATCACTTGCAAGCCATGCGACCTTATGGGGCACCTCTTTTCACCTACCAAAAGCCTATAGACTGTCGACGGACAGCTTTGCTTTGCCTTAGCTGTTTTGCCTGTAAGAGTTTTCCACACGAACATAAGGAATGATCATTGGCGAGCAACATCGCGCTGTTAGCCATATGATCGGACTAATAATTTCACCTTGTAATTTGACCTGCTACTTGTATTCAATAACCGGGATCAAACGCAAATAGAAAACTAAAAGGAATTCTCATCATTCCTAGAACATCATAGAAAAAAGATGACCCTTCAGGAAACTTAGAAATTCTAACAATTATAAATAAAAATTAACATTCAAATAAAAATAAAAATTGCTTTGATTGAATCATTCCCAACCCACTGGTCCGTTTCGTCCATCCCGAGCACGAACTTTTTATCTCGCTTTTTGGTACCCGGAGGAATACAAGAGATTTTGCTGGAGCTAATAATCACGAAACGTTAACAATATATGAAAAAAGGGTGTAAAAGGGTGTAAAAGGGTTAAAATTCTGCTTTAGGCGGAATACTCAACAAATAGGCCTGAATCTGGACCAAAGGACGAGATCAGACTCATCAGGAGCTATTTATCGAACGAGCAAACCTAAATTAGTGTGAGGAAAACAGAATCAGCTTCATGAGGACCAAAGCAGTACTTATTTTTTTACTCGGGTAGCAGCCCTTGAGTGGGGCAAAATACTGATCAATCCCTGATACGTAAGATACTCTTGTTTTTTAGACGGGTTAGCCTGTTGCTCGTGTGTAAATTGAACATCATTAAACTAAATTCTGTATGTACTGATTTATCTTTTTCAAATTGATTACTTAATACTATTCAATTGAATTTAAGGTCTTTATACTTTAGAAATAGAATTACAGTTAAGGAATGTTTGATCAACAGAAATTCTCTATTATCAGGGTCATTGAAAGGTTCTATTGCGTTCCATTTTAACCTCTTCGGCGGCAGAATTCCGTGTAATAATAAGCCTACAGCGTATCGACACCAGTGCGTCAATGCCAGCCAAGAGGTTAATGTAGTGTTATTGATTCAATAAAATTTGTTTTCAATTGACTAGTTATTTTTAAACTTTTATGGAGCCAGTTAAAACTAACACCACTATGGAAGTTAAAAATATGTGTAATTTTAACATAGATCTTGTTTATATTTGATTCACATAATGTAACTTGAATTTTAAGTGTTCAAAACAAAGACGAATTTTAAATTAGTTATTATGTTCTACGAAATAAGTTACCGTCATATTAATCTTGTATATTTATTTTTCATAGGTCGAACAAATAATATGTATTGTATTATTGGACAATAACTAATATAACTCATTCATAAGAACATACAAAATTATTATTTTCGAGCATTTTGTAAAAGTACCATTGAGTTTTATATATTTTGAATAATCGATATTATCCTTATATATTTTTTCACTAAAGGGAAGCGGAAGTGACATAATATTTCCGAAATACAATATTCCAAGATGTGTTGCAACGGAATAGCGTAGTAAGGTAAAGAAACGTTGACAACGACATTACAAGAAATGACGCAGCGACAATAAACAATGTTGCAACGTCATATGTTATCAAACACAGCCATATTTGTGTACACACATAAAATGTAAGGAGTGCATGCGTATTGAAAATAATGTCATCTTGCCATTTCATAATATCGTAAGAAAGGTAAATTTTATTTTTTTTTTAACAAATTTTTATCAGCAGACTAAAAACTTTCTGTACTTTTCATAAAATCTCCACTACGATAAAATAGTGTCATATTTTAGTGGGAAGGAATTCGATTGATATATACAATTTTGTGAGTGTCACGTAAAAAAATATGATGAACTAAGAATGGTTATCTATTTTTTTTCATGTGCTACATATATACGCCATCATTAATTGTTATATCATGAGGTATACAATACGAGGTTTCGTCCAGTAGTAATGCAGGAATTTTTTATAGATTTTTTCGTAACAATGGTTTGGAATATTTCAGAACGCATTGAAAGTTTTTTATTGTTCCACTTTAAACGGAACGTGAGACTTTAGCTTGATCGAATCATTCATGAATTAAGGAAATAAATTGAAAGATAATTTTTGTTTTTTCTCAAGGGAACTATACCTTTTGATAACTTCAGAATCACTACGGAAGTTCCCTATCCTTTCGTCACATATTGCATGATTATAATTCACGATTCTTAAAAACATTATAATATACTAATCAATTTGAAAATAATTTTTCTAGTTATGTTAGGTGCGGTCAAAGTTATTTTTTAAAGCTATAATTACTTATTGTTAGTGTCTATTATATCATAAATCCATATGACTAATTAACTATTAACTGTGGTATATGTATTTAGATTTTTTTTCGTTTAATTTTGCATGTGCAAGTATGAGTAAAAAATATTTTTTACTTTATTAAGGGTCGATACTATGTACAGGGTATCTCTAAATTGCCTTAATAACTGAGTTATTTTTTTAATAACGAAGCATTTTCCAAAATGCTTAATTCGACATACAAATTTGAAATATTAATGTTTAGCGTGCATGTACATCATTAACCTAATTATAGTTAAATAATATCATGCTCAAACGATATTATAAATTAAGTCCCCTTCGAAGAGAAAGAGAAATGATAAATTTTTAACTTTCAATGATCAATATTATATCGCAATACCTCATAAGTAGATTTTATAGCAATTGCAAATAAAACTCGCAGTTATTTCTTTTTTAAATATGCCGACTATTTATATTAATTGATGTATAACCATTCAAGTCATTATTTCATAAATGACATTAGTCGTCGTTTACTTTTTAATTTTAATATAATTTTTAATATATTTGTTAAAATATAATTTTCATTCGTTTCAATAAAGAATTTATAATTATCCTAGGCATGTTATAAAAATACATGTTACACGTGTTGCAAAATACTTGCGTAGTCTTGAATTTCCTAATTAAGTTTTAAATTCTTTTAATGATTGATAATTTAACAGCAAACGGCAGTATACAGTTTAATTTTATAAATGATAATTCAACCCATTTACCTTTACTTTGAAAAAAAATTATTATAGTATATGAACATAATCAAATATAAAATTTTATAAAAATACACTTGAAATGTAAATTCTATATAAATAATATTCCCAAAAAGTAGTTTTATTTATAAATGGGTTCGTTACAACTATTTTACCTTTAACATATTTATATAGAATTTATTATTTACTATTCACTATTTATATAGAATTTATGTTTTTATGTTTTCATTTTTGTAAAATTTTGGATTTGATCAGATAGAGACAAATTTTTGAACTGAGTATATACAATTTTATATGATTCTATATAATCGATTTTTTCCGGATATATGTTCAAGTATCTGAAGTATTTAATTATTTTAATACGAGTATAGATCTGAAATTTAATTTACTGTAAATAATTAACTACGTGACGATAGTTGTTAGCTTTTGTATCGCATAGGTACACCCGTAAAATTTTGTTATATAATATATTTGAGTTTCTAGATAGATTGATTGATTCCATTCTATTAATTTCTCAATTACTAAAGTAACTGAATGAAGTTGCAACTTGGTCAGTACGAATTAACATTGTTCAACATTACAACCTATGGCATACATAAAATGGATTGGTCATCTGGATATAACCACTATCTCTTAAATCATTCTCATATTGATTTATATTGTATATAAGCGGAGTTTTTTACAAGAAAGCACGGATCACAATGATTTTAATAACTTTAGTGGTACTAGTAATTTTATTACTTATTTTTTATAATCGTGTTGTTTTTGTTACCTTCGTTTTTTGAAACAATGCTCGTCATACTTGAAAATTACTATTATGAATAACGCCACTTGTTACATATGTCAATCCTTTAAGAATATTTATTATTTTTCGAATTAGTTCTTATGTTCGAATGCAGTGTTTTAAATCTGTAATGAATTCGAGAAATAATGTAATACTACCAATAATAATAAATAAATAATAATAATGGAATAATGCAATGTGAACATGTATAGACTATACGTAAAGATTGTGAAATACGTGAAGTAGTTTCATCATGGAATTTTATAAGTATGATAATTTAAAGTTACTTATTGCGAATAAAACTCTGTTTCTAGAATTGATCCGAATATTTGCTCAACTACTTCGCTGGTAATAAAACATTCCTGCATCAAGCACGTGATGGTTTAATCTGGCGAAAGGTGCAAAAAATATGTCAGAATATTAAAGTGGTTTTTTGTACACTCGATTTTTAATTTAAAAACATGAAACTCGAAAACGGTATGTTTTCGAGGTCAAGGAATATGATTATCAAGAAAGAAATTAATTTTTTTTTAACTGGTAGTAGTAAAACTAAATAAAAAATATAAATATATATATTTTATGTAGGTATTAAATCAATTGTACTGGCTCCCATATATAAAAAATGACTGAGTTCATATACCATGTTTTTAAAATTAAAATCGCGAGTGTACATGGAAATGAAATGAAAATGCATCGTCACCAGCGAAGTGGTTAAGAAGACTCAGGACCTCTCATTATCATGCGAGTAAAATGTAAACGAAAATCCTAAATAACAGGATTTTTACAGAGATTCTTTCCCAGAGCGAAGTTCAGCTTAAGTTCATCTCAAGAATAATTTGACCCAAAAATGTCAATGTGAATTTGAAAAACATACAAAATTTCGAGACGCAACACTCTTTCAGTTTTGAGTTACCTATTGTCAAAGTGGTGTAAAAATAATTGTTAATCTTGTAAAATGTTCGCTGAACTTCGATTTGGGAAAGAATCTCTGTAATATCCTCTTATTTCGTATTGTCGTTGACATTTTACTCACATGGTAGAGAAGAGGTCGGGAGTCCCCTTGCCGTATTTTGACAAGTCTGACTCGACTTTTGACGAGTCTAACTCGTGGAATCAAAGGCGGATCAAACATTTCTACCGATTTGGCCCCGATTTCGTCGAGCTAAATGGTATTGCAAGGGATAAAAAAAGAATTTCAGAGAATGATTTATCAATGCTGAAGTACAAAGAATAAAAATTGAATGTTTAGAAGACAAGGATCGTAAATGAAACATCCCTTAGTAGTCAAAGAACATGTGCATTTTTTCGATTTCGAATCATTACATAACAATATTCGTAGTAGTTACTAAATGCGAAGTTTTTAAATTATAACAATTTCTAAGAAATAAGAAGTACATGCGAAACAGTTTATGAGAATAACAATAACAACTAAAGATAACATTTCTTTTTTTACATTTTACCTAAAAAGCTGCTTTTCTGCACAGTTAACATTGGTTATAACTTTTTCATGGTTATACAATACATATACTATCGCTCAAATGTATTTGTTCACGTAAGATGCTTGTACTCTAACGGCTAGTAATAAATAAAACACTGTAGTATACTTTTACAAAATATTCATTTATAATAAACTGAAATTGCGAAAACAAATTGGTCACATGATGGTCACAATAGTGATCAACGTTTTAAAACTTTTGACATAATTTATGGTGGGCAAATACTTTTGAACGGTAGTGTAATTCAATTTAACCTTTAGGGGACAGCGAATAACATATTCATTCTAAATCACGTTATAGAAAAGGAGCTAGCAAAAAAAGAGGAAAACTCTTCGCCTTCTTTGTTGACCTAAAGGCAGCACTTGATTGAGTATGTCAACAGAAGCTTTGGAACATATGTAAAGGAATTAGTAAACAACTATGAGAAAGGATACAGGAAATATACGTAGAAACGAGAAACGTAGCTAAGATAAAAAGGGACAAATTCGAACAAATTTTTGGACTTCAAGAGGAGTAAGGCAGGGCTGCTCACTTAGAAGACATAGAAGAAAAGCTAAAAAGGGGACAATTAGAAGGAGTAATAGTGGGAAAGGAAAAGTTCTGGACGCTTGCATATGCGGACGACCTGGTACTGCTAGCGAAAGAAGAGGAAGAGATGAAGAACGTGCTAAAGAGATTTGAAAAATAGATGGAGAAACAGGATTTAACTCTAAATACAGTAGTGCGCAATTGAAGTGGAACACTTTAATTTTTGTGTATCTTTGCGAAACTATAACCGATTTCAAAAAATCAAAGACATATTTTTTAGGAAATTTCCTTCCCGTTCGAATGGTAAAGGTTTTATCCCGATC
>JARPRG010000972.1:0-12433 GCA_031001745.1 Hartigia nigra | reverse complement strand
TACCACAACCTGCAGCCTGAGCGGCCGTGCATTTCCGCAACCGTTCGCTCTCGTTCATGCATCCAGTTGCGTTTGTCCAGTTGCGGGTCTCGTTTCTTGGCCTTGTACCGCTTAGGTGGAGATGAGAGCGACCCCCTCGTCTCCCAGGACATACCGGTTCGTTTGCACCGGTCAAACAAAAGCTGGCTGGCATCCAGCCGTGGCTTGCCGATGCATCAGCGGGGGTGGACGGTCGAAGGTGACGTTTTAACGATATCGATCTCGCGGGGTCAGAAAATACGTCACAATATATATATATAAATTTTTTAGAAAAACTCAAGACAGAATGCGGACTGGCGGAGAGACGGAAACAATTTAGGTTTTTAATTTGTATTAAGAAAAAAGAAGATACCCTAAATTTTGATAATAAGCATGTACTGTTACTAAATTTTTGGTATATTGATCGAAAGTAAAGATTTTTCTTTTTCTCATAAAATGCCCAATTTCATCGGTAACCATAGATTAAAGAAGTTTGATATATTATTTTTAGATCCTTTTTGTAAATTACATTGACAAACATGAAAACGTAGGTTGACATCAGAAGTACAAAATATTTGTGACGATCTGTAGGTAATATAGATTTCTTTTAGTACTTTAATAGTATGTTTTTTTACCACGCTCCACGGGAACATCTCTTGGAAAAGAGCTTTACCAACTGCCTTATCGACCGTAGCAGATATTTCTCTGAAGTTTCGCCGGCGCTGATATCGGCAGTATAAAATTAATTATTCACATCGAGTGTCCTCGATTGATTGAATCTATTATATTCAGTTTCAAATGCAGTTTCGCTGTTTTTGATTGATACAAATTTTCATACAGTTGTGAAATTTTATATGGTGCAATGTTACGTTCACACAGAATTACATCATGCATCTGACGCAAGTATATTTTGTGGATCAAAAAACCCTAAATATAGGACGTTTCATTCTGGAACTTCAAAAACCAGATCGAATTTAGTAAATTTAATGATGACACTTATTACTAATTCTATTTTTTTGTTTCTTATTTCTCACGTAACTCACAAACAATTGAAAATTTACACTCTGCTTCTACGTTCAAATGTGGAAGAGAAAAAATCGATTTAAGTAGAATCTCAAGAATAAGAAATATTTCTTTATCACTAAAAATCCCTTTATTCTGTAACTTTGCTCGAAAATTTATTAACTTCAGTCTTTTTTTTTTTTAATATTTCTTAAAAATATCTGTATAATGCCAATACATAATTGTGAACGATCGTTGTGATCTATTGAATAACATTTTAATATCATGCTTAAAATTCTTAAGTACACTTTGTAATTAGCGAACGAAAATAATTTTGCAAAGTTGATCAATCCACGTCAGGCGTGTTCCGAAGTCGTGTAATACGAAATTAATGATGAAATGATGACATTCCAGTTGTTACATAATTATAGCCACTTCTACGCATCTGCGAAATTAATTCCCAAAGTTGCAAAGTTTTCGCATTGCACATAAACCGACAATTATTTTACACCTTAAAGTCTTTCAATCAAATCGAGTTTCTACCGAAGGACAAAAAATAGCCTAAAAAACGTCAACTGGCAAAGTAAAAGAAATTTTTTTTAATTACATCAAATACATTAACTCTCTTATTTTTTTGATAGTAGCAATTAAAAGTCTCACGGGAAACGAAATAGTAAGTGGTGGAACTTGGAAATGGTATAGGACGGTCGCGAAGTTCATTTAAGAAAATTATTCCACGGCTCAAGGGTTTAACTCAAACGACAAAAATGTAGCAAGCGAAGTGCCAGGATTTTTCGTGGTAAGCCCTATAATCTTATCTGTAAGATTATGAAAATAATGAAGTCTTCCTAAGATCCAGACTTAAGAGCCAGACAATATTCTGTAATCCAGTTGGGAGATTTTGTTATGAGAAAGTAGAAAAAGTAAAATTGAGAGCAGACCAGAATACAGCCCCACGTATATATATATACATATACATTGTGCCCCGCCTGTCACGGCCCTGGCCGCCCGAGCTGCCTCGGGATCTCCCGAGAATACTCGACGGCGAACGGAGATGCCCGAGCGGCCAGGGACCCAGTTAGTTGGAATAGGACCCTCGAGGGGATAAGAAGTAAAGTACTGAAAGTGAAGGTAGTGAGAGCTACAGTAAGAATGATAAGAGACAGAAGTGCAAAGGGACGGAAATGGAACAGTAACGAAGGTGGAAGTGCGGAACAGTGGAAGGAGAGAGAGAGTGAGAGTCGGTGAGAGTGACAGAGAGCGCGAGAGAGAAAAAGGACGTTCAGGAAGGTAGGGGGAGAGCCACCACGAGAAGCCGAAGGTAAGTGGGCTCTTTGGGGTTCAGCTTTCCCGAAACCCTCACACATATACATATAAAAATCACGTTTTTGAGCAATCTCGGTAGAAAACAGAAATCTGCTTCTTTAACTCCACTTAATCAACCGGCGCTCCTAAACGTCGGTACTCTTAGTCCCATACTGATACCTCTCTTTTAGCGCTAAAAGACGTCTTTTAGGCGTTAAAAGACGATAGTCTTTTATCATCATACAAACGATGAATCTCATTTGTCGGAAATTCAAACTAGAAGCATATATGACCAATCAGCTGTCACTTTTCATAGTAGGCACTTTTTCGTATACCGGCAATCGCTTTTAACTAAAAGACGCCTAAAAGCGATTATAAAAGAGAGGTATGAGTGTGGGCCTTAGTATTATATTATTTTTCCAATGTGAATTTTCGTATGCGATTTTTGCCTTGTTCATGTGAATTTATCTCTTGCTGATTTTTATTCTGTGTGATCCAACTCTTTCCTGTGGTATCGCGTTCACGTGAGATTTGTATAATTTTTGCGTAACTTTCCTATTAATTCTGTTCTGTTTATCTAGTACAGCCGTTGCTATCGCTCTCGCGAAACGTATTTCGAGTCCTTTCCCTATTGAATTAGAACCCCCTTTATATCTAGTTTTCTTCTAATGCTTTGCAACGAATGCTTGCGTTAATCCGACAAACTTATAGTACGCGACCTTAATTTATTGTAAAATTTTGCATATCTTAGCGGTCCATACCGCTCTTGCTAGTTAACCCGCCATTCTCAAAAGGCTCTTTGCTCCTCTTTTGTACTAATTTTGGCGTCCAAGTAATCTCGTGCGATCATGCCTTTCTACCTCCACTTTTAAATGCTGTCCTCTAATATTAAGTTGTGCTTTGTATCGCATCTGCTTATCCTTCCTTTTCTGTATTTCTAGTTTAAGTTCTTGCGTAAAGATCTATTAGAGCTTGATAATGTAACTTCACATCCATCTTTTAGAATTTCTGACACTTCACTTCTTTCTGGTATATTAGTTTTTCTTTCTATTCAATACACCTTCGGTGCGTTAAATTAACTTGAATTTCTCTTGCTCTCGTTCGCTTTTCTCTAGTTTTCCTTCTCTATCCCCTATCACGTCTCTTGCTCGCCACGATGCTCTCCCAGCTGAGCCGGCTACTGAACCGGATATAGCTTCTGGAAAATTTTCGATATGGGCCGTCTCTCTCTCTCTCTCTCTCTCTCTGTTTCTCTCTCTTAATGACAAAATTATGATCTTTTATATCGGTTAACTCATGGTTTTAGTTAGGTGTAAGTTTTTCGTGATATCTTACGGGAGGTCGATCACTAGTTTAGTATTTAAAGAATCAAGGAGTGTTTTGAAACGGATGTTGACTCCCTCTGAGTTTTCCGTTAGGTTTAGGTTTAGGTTAGCTTTAGATTTCTCTTCTTTGTTTGCAATTTTGGGTATTATAGGTTAGGTATCAGGGCTACATGCCGTTCGCGATTTCGCATTCTTTCATTGCATGCTTCGTATCCGTGGTATCTTCGCGAGGAATACCTGGCGCCCAACATCTCCCGCATTTCGAGATCTCCTTAGATTATAACAGAGAGAGTCTCGTTTTGCGAACGTTGTTGAAGGTTCTTCGTTCATTGCGGATACGCCAAACACGTTGATGGACGTGTAGAAGTCGCCGATTGTGAATGCAATTAGGAATATAATAATACATAAATAAATTCCTCTCCGCTTATGTAAAGTAAAAGACAAAAATTGCTGAAAATTCTATCACCGCAAGGATGAATTAGTCGTGCAGCGAAGATCATTAATGTCAGCTAATTTTGCCAACTGGAGGATTTTCTTATTAGCAAGAATTTCTAGTTAGAATTATTCCCTGATGATGCCATCAATTTTGCGCCTAAATTATCCAGAATCCCGAAATGATTTTGCGAGTCTCAGCCTAAGTCATTCAGGACCCGAAGACGAAGGTACAAAACTTCCCGACACATGAGGAATCTTGGCAATCCACTCGTTTCTACGTTCTTCGTACTGCCCAAGAACCAACTTCCAGATACTAATTACTTCCTTACAATTTGGAAACCTTTTACCGTCAGTCTACCTTCTCTCTAATACAATCGTTAATAAATATTTATTTCTTTTACCCTGCTGCCCAAAGATACACGTGCGATCAGTGAATTTAACGCTTAACGGTCCATGGTTCCAAAAATGGCCAAAACGGTGTGATCGACAACCGGCCTTGATTAGTTTATGATCGTTAGTGAATTATCGTCAATATTATATTTAAAATGCACGATCATTGATTCTTCGATTAAACTATGATTAGTCCGATTGATAAAACAAAAAAGTATCAATAGGTATAGTTTTCAAAATTGGCCATGTATTATATACAAAACATGAGTCACTGATTAAAGAGAGATTCGTAAGGTATGATATATTAAATATGTCAATGTTAAATCTCTAGTGATCGCACGGACTGAAATAGTCTGTACTTAGCATTGTACAAAACCAATTTTCGTACAAAGAAACACATTGCGTCACATATGCTCTACGTGAAACAATAAGTCATCCCTTGTAATACCGTTATTAACCTTACAGCGGTAAACTTCCTGGGCGTACTCATAAACAATACACTGGGATTGAGCTACCGAAATACCCCAGTGTACCGCTCTAGGGTTAATAATCTTCTACTGTTTAATAATCTGCATGATAAATGACACGTGAAAACAAAATAATAATTTGAAAAGTACAATACTGAAGTACCGTTTTTCTTTTCGTGGCGACACCTAAAGTAATACTAATCACGTAATAGTCACTAAATACGTAATAGCCTAGTTTATACCAATGCATTACAAGTATTATACCTCTCCCTCTATTCCTGTAAGGAAAAGTGAAAGGGACAGTGCTTTATGCTTTGTTTACATCAGAGTCCGGTGTAATGTAGGCCAACTTGAGGCATTTCTCTTATACTACTATACTTTCAATAACAAAGCATTAAGGGATAGCTATGCTTTTCCTTTGTCTTTGGTAATCATACTGCTTACGCTATGTTGATATGAATACAAAAAAAGGCTAAAAAATGGTATACAAGAATGACGGCCAGTGTTCCCTTGTAATGCGCGAAAGGGCGGAAGCGACAGCCACTTAACATATGGGCTACAGATTAATCCTTGCTGCTTTCCTCCCAGTCATATTAAAAAAAACATATCAAGGCTTGTTATGGAATTAAATATTAATAATAATCCTTGTAGCGGATTGCTGCTCGAAAGAAGTTTCAGGCATTTTAAATCCCTCGCAAGGCATGCGTAAGTACGGTAACATTATCCGTCAATAAGTAAAATAGCTTTTGAGGGGCCATGCTTGTACGACTTTAAAAATTAATGAGTCCCTTCCGCAAGATTGTGGAATGATTTTAAGGTTAAACAAATTTCTTTTTATTATAACACGTATTGCTGGGTTTTATACTTCCTACAAAGAGATACAGCCCAAAGATTTCTTTGTGTACGATCTGGGAAAATTGTGAGTTTAGATAAACTAGATTTATGTTTCGTTATTATTTGATATTATAAAATTAATAAATAAAGGGATTAGTCGTATTATTCTACGAACGACAATATAACTGTAGACATTAGTCGTTTCTTTTACGAGAACTTGCATCTTTTTCCGCAGCCTACAATCAGAAATTCATTACTTTGTCTATCGTTAGTAAAATGATAATGCTTGTACTCGTATATATAGTTAGATGAAGAAATACGAAGAAATCCAAAAATAATTTGATGCTTGTTGACTGTAACAGGTTCTTTTATCGGCGTTCTGTCTACTGTAATCTATTTCTTTGATATTCTCGACCCTCGTACATTCTTCTTTGGCATTTCTTTAGTTGACGAGGGTTTTTGGCTAGGCGTTGATAATAGGTCAACTTCGCGCCTTTTGACATCTTTATCGACTTTCCTAATACATACAGGGATTGATTCGGGCACCTGATAAAAAGATAATATTGAGTCAAGTTATACTTTATATACTTCTGATTTTTCTTCCGTATTTATTACTGATAATGACATAATAACGAGAAACAGATATATTATATATTGCGACGAAGCGCTCCCGCCTTGTCCTTAAGCCTTACATTAGTTACAGATAACACGCGTGGTTCATTCACAGCCCCATCACAATATACATATAAACAATATATGTATAAACAATATATGTATAAACAATATTTCATATAACAATATATACATATAAAGAGTCTTTGCTTAAATTATTTTTTACAAAATTTGGTAGCAATATAAAATGTACAAGTATACATGTATTTTTTTTTTACTGGAGACATGGGAACCGTTTTTTTCTTTTTACCCTTATGGCTTTAGTCTCTTGAGAACATGAGAGCCGTCGGGAAATAAAAACAGTTATTTTATAGTTTATGACATAATCATTGTTTATATGCTATAGATACGATAATCTTCCACTTATTGAGAATTTTAATAAATTTTGAATATACATTTTTATATAAACATTCTTCAGGTATTACCGAATGAAACGCACTGGAGTGTTTATACGTGTAAAATGAGGACACGTATGATACTCAGGGTTCATATAATGATTCCATGTAGGTTGAAATATATTTTTCTATTGGACACATAGTATGTCTTTAAATATATTGTTTAATTATTAGAAAAACACTTTTACAGTTACCATTAGTTTAATTTCAACTGAGTATTAATCAAGTCGTTACATTGATTGTCGTCTCACTGAAAGTCTGCCTATAGTCTGAATCAAGCTGTTCCAAGTACATGGACAGTCTGATATTTTTGTTGGCCGAATTTTTCGTAAAAAATTTTTACAACCAAAAAAAAAATTATCGTAACATTCAAGTCGAGCAACTTGATCTGGATTATAATGAGACTTCAATAAGCCAATAATTAGTGCAACGGTAAAACAAAAAAACTGTTATAATAGAAATATGAGTTATTAGTTTCCGTCTCAATGACGAATGCAAAAGTCATAGTAGCGCAAGATGATATTTCACTTTAATTCTACATGACTGAATATTAAATCAGCCAAAGCACTGAAGATGAGAAATTAAAGTTTCCGCGACAAGGTAGCGTCCTGACCTTTTAGAAATTAAAAATAACGTCCCAGATGATTGACTCGAACTCTCGGAATTCTGACTCCGAACTCTCATTCTCTCGAGAAGATTGGCGGACAGAATAATTTGAATTTCGAAAGCTTTGCAATTATCCCAATTAAGCTTGCACGAAAGAACTCCAGATGCCTTGGGTGACAATCGTGTTTAAGCAAACAAAAACAATCACCGCACATTTGAATATTCAATTGCATTGTAAACAAAAAATTATAATCAATCTTCCATTTTACATCATCTCTCACTCGTTACGATTAAGAGTCAAAACACTCGTAACGGTTAATTTTCAAAAACTCAAATACCCTTCTCCCGTAGGACGGTTCAGGTTAGAACAGAGTATCAGTTTCGAAATTAGCCGAAAGTATCCGGAGATAGAGGAAGGGCACAAACGACCAACTCTTCCTTGAAATATCCTCGTAGTCCTGGATACCTGACATCGACTATATATATATATATATACATATAGTTGGCACGTAGTTGATATTAGAGACAGCCCGTGGTAAAGTAACGAAAGGTCAAAAGATTTTCCGTTAGAAAAGGTCAAAGGTTCGTAGACCAAAGATCCGATAGGAGACTTGAGGGGATTTTTTTTATCCACGCCCCCCATTCTGCCCCATCCTACGTGAATGTATCAGGTCTTTGACTACACACATATGTCTGTTTACTATCCCGTAACTTTTTTCCTTTTTCTTTTTGCTAAATTTCTAGACAGATCTTTCCTTCAGTCACTTAACACTATTTATTAGGAGACAGAAATAACAATGAAAAGACAAAGGAGATCCAACGCCCGTTTTTAAATAATTAACGAGAGGAAAATCATATATATATATATATATATGATACTAACTAATGATACCGTGTTCAGGTACATTCTAACCTTTGATGTGACGTTGTAAAATACGTCACAAAAGTCCTTACAGTTGCTAACTGTCGTGTTTCAATCGAGATCCATTTCCGCCTCCTTTCGACAACTTGCACGCTACCAACCAGGAACTCCAGGGCCATAGACTAGGTACCGACAATTCGGCTAATTCGATCTGGTAAAACTTATGTCATACGTCACGACCACGACACCTGTACCGAGCCATCATGACGTCACGGCGCCACCAAAGGAGGACGAGTCAGACTTTACGTCAGGGAACGTGGAGAGTTGTTGTTTCGACCTGACGACTCCACCCCAGATTCGACTCTACCCGAACTGAAGTAGGGGTGTCAATCAAAAGGACAGAGCCATGGACCCAGCTCACCTTCCGTTTCGTAACGCCAGTGCTGAGAGCCAAAAGTAAAATCGGCTAGTGCCGAAGACGAGAACTTCCTGATTACCATGGGACTTCTCGTGCTGAAGGATCAACGAGCCCCAGAATGGAGGCACCGTAATTGACCTGCCCTAGGAGGCAAAAACTACCAAACCTGCCGATGATCTCAGGATCTCAGGCACTATCGTCGAGGATAGGACCGGAAGCTCAGCGTCGTCAGAGGCCACTGGACACCCCGAGCTACGGCAGCGAGACGGTGACTAAGTTCCGCGCGGCTAACGTGCCGACGACAATTCCGTCGACGTATTACGTCTAGGCCGTCTTTGAACTTTTTTTTATTTAACGCCGTTCTTCCGAGTATCGTTATCGTTGACCAGAGGAAGGCTCCGGCATCTATCGAAGATCATTTTGAGTCCAACTCGTGAGGGTTAAAGGCGCTTGAGCCACGGACGTCACTCTAGAGTAATTTCATATTTATTATTTGTCAAATCGTTCAACGGCATGACTTTTGCAGTTCCGTAAGACTACAAGCAATGTAAATCCTTCGGAGGATCTTATTGGCTATTTGAGGGTACGACTTTTGTCCTTTTAAGAGGGACGCAAGTCCAGTCCTATCGCGAAGTTCAATCGTACATTATTCTATTAGCCACGAAATATTTTCCCATTACCTAGCATATCCCCCATTACCTAGCAATCGCACTCAATATCTTTTTCGTTTCGGTTTTGGCCAGCGCCTCGGCCTATGGAAAATTCTCGTATCACTTGCGTGGAAAAGATTCTGTGTATCGATTTCGTTCGGTTCTATTTTCGTGCAAATTGTCTTTTCGTACGTATTATTGTAGCGCAAAGTCTCGTGATCCTGGAGGTCTAACAAAAGGAATACGTGTGTTCTCGCTTCTCCAGGGCTCACGCCTAATTTATCTATTTCGTTTACTGTATTTCTGCTATTTTTATATTACGATTACGTGCTTTTATTTTACTCTGTACCGTGTGTTACGAGAGCTCACGAGAGCTCACGTCCCATACAGTACTTTGATTTTGTCCATCTGAAAATTATTATGCAAATTCTTTTCGACTTTTCGAACTTTATATTTGGTTAATTATTCATTCTGAATAGTCTCGAATAAACGGACACTTGTTATTGTTGTTCGTTTCTCGATTCTCACTCTATTCTTTCTGGCTCCTCTACCAACATCTACGTGTTCTCTGCCCCTCTACTATTTCGTATCCTCTATGCTAGTCGGCACCATCTCCATCTCCTTTGCGGAATTTTTGAAGATTTCGTTTCGTGACGTAACGGTGTGTCTGCCACCAAATCTGTTGTCTCGCGATAATTGTGGGTAGAAATCATCGGGATAGTTACGACCCCACTGAAGGATATTGTTTCTTCAAATCAGTATATATATATATATATATATATATATATATATATATATATATTATTCCTAGCGTATGAAAATTATTATTGCCCTTGTTAAACCCACTGCTCGTTTTTCACTTCTTTGATAATTCTAGAGGAAATCTTTACTCGGGCAGAAATGGATACTCGAATTATTACACAGATGGATAATTCAATTGTATTTATAACGTGTGTACCATCGCAACTCTGCAGTGGATGTTTATGAAAATGTACAGGGTAGTCGCAAAAGTACCGTTCGTATTTGAAAATTCTATAACCGTTTAGGAGTCTTTATATCACATAGAAGAATTCTATAATTCTTTAGATGTATGGAATTTTTAAATAGGGATTTTACTTTATGATCACCCTGTATAATTGACAATCTGCTGTGCTTTTACACGTAGAGCAAAGGTCTGTCTGGAGCTTATGGCAAGATATATAGGTGGCGTAGGTAGATTGCATATACATATAGTTCCGCAGGTACCCTTCTAACGTATTGGTTTGCACGGAGCGAAACGATAAACCTAACCTAACTTTTGTATCGAACGGTTATGCACGTTTCATTGCTTGTTAATTTAGTAACGTATGATTCAATTGTGCATATGCGATTCCCGATACATAAATCGAATTGCAATTAATTTATTAATTAAAAAGTATTCGTACGAATCAATTGATAGAGTTAATCGATGCTGATTATTTTAACATAATTTTTGTGGGTTAAAATTTGTTTGTTTTTTTTTGTCTTTGTTGTCGATTCTGCATATAGATTTTTAAAATTATAATTATTTGCCTTTATTCCCGGTTGTTAATTCGTTTTGATAATTTCAAAGGTGACGAATAGCTTTAAATGAGAATCGATTATTGCTTCTGGAGAATATTAGGTTACAAAATTGTTTTTGCGTTGGTATCGATACTTGAGCCGTTGAATTACTTTATATTTCCCTTTTAGTCAATATACGTAATTGCCTGTTACGTGTTTTCCTTTTAACCATATCCTCCACCGATCAAAGGACTCTTAATAAGAAATAATTGGGCAATGAAAATGAAAGACCCGAATTACGTTTCCTTGGAGTTACTGTCTTCAATTTATATGCATGAAGGTCACGCGTTGGAAAAATCTATAAGAAATAGTACAAAACGTATGTAATCAAGTGTCACGGGGTCAAAGGGTTAATTAAACGCTATGCGGATGTTGAAGATTACGTTTGAAAAATATCTTTCGATTTTATTATTATAACTGACTGCGATAAGACACTTACACCAATAGATGCGACGGACGGATATGTCATTTTTCTCCATGAAGCAATCAGAAGAGATTTTGATAAAGTGAAACTTCAAAAGTTTATTACAGCATTTGCCTCGATTTCATGAAATTACTTCCATAATAATGTAATCAAGGAATACCGGATAAAACCGCTCTAACCTTTGAAGTCCCTTTTACAGCATAATTCCACAGCGGGAGTTTTTAAAACTTAACTATTCCTTCCTACGAATACGAGCGTCTCGTAGTTACATAAAGCATTATATTTCTAGTAGTCATTTCTTCGCGAATGGAATACCCACACACATCTTTCCAAAGGACAGTAATACACAAATTATTTAGATTTAACCATTTTTTTTTTTTTTTTTCAAATAAAGTCACGCGGTAGGATTACTGAAATTTCGAAAAACGGCTACAAAATCCAAGTGCCATTCAATAACATGAAAACTAGCATACAGCTATGGGCGACAATGCCACGTGACCTCAATAGTCATCAACAGCCAATAGTCGCTCCCACCCGTGCACCGTACCGACCAGAATTTCATAATTTATTATCCCTATTTGAAAAAGTCAATACTGCGCCCACCGTAATTCGACACAGTCACGATCGATAGGTTTCCAATGCTTTTTTTTTTTTATTAGAGAACAAGTGTCTCGTTCTAATTAGAAGTAGCAGTGACAGGAAGTAATCCCGAGATAGAGCCACTTGTACCTCTCTTCCATTCTTCGCTTCGCGACACCATCTTACCGCCACACCCAGAAGCTCGTTCTTATTTACGCTTTGCGTCGCCATTGCGTTAGTGCCTTGTTATTTAAATGTTGACCCCGAAACTCATAAAAATTCAAGCTTTGAGCGTCGGGACGGTCCTGATTTACCAACCGCAAATTGCGGTTTAATGCTTCGGCAAACCCGCTTGACGTTTCATTTCAGGTCCTCTGTAGGTTCGATTTCGTTTGGTTCGGTTGAGTAAGGTTGGCAAGGTAGTTCTTGATGTAATCATCCGGGCAGATGTTCGTGACAGATTTTTCAAC
>JARPRG010000970.1:0-12469 GCA_031001745.1 Hartigia nigra | reverse complement strand
AGCGCGTGCGAAGTGGGGGAAGCCTTCTCCTATTCCCAAATTTTTTATGCGGCACAATCGTTTGAGCCGGGTGTACATATCGACCATGCAGCCTCACTACTCTTGCTCAAAGGCTAAGTAAAAAGTAGGGATTCAAGATCAACCATGAAACGGTTAAAAAGAAATACAACCTTCACATATGAAAGAAGAAAGTTTGTATTTCACTTTAACCTAATTATTGTGACGTATTTTCTGCTCACGTGAGATCGATAACGGTAAAACGTCATCTTCGGCCGTCCACCCCCGCTCATGTATACGTAAGCCACGGCTGGGCGCCAACCAGCTTTTCTTTCACCGGTGCCGACGAATCGGTATGTCCCGGGAGAAAGGGGGAACCTCCTCGTCTCGACCAAAAACGGCACAAATACAAAGAACAGAACTCGTCGATTTTTAGGGATACGTGAAATCGAAAAACGCAACCGAAACTGTCAATTTTTGGGTGCACGTAAAACTGACAAACGCAACTAGATGCATGCAAAAGTAGCCAACGAATTCGCAAATTTGGTTTCTAACTTGTCGTCATTCTTAGCTATATCTACATTGAGGTCAAGCGTAAATACATTTTACTTGATTACTATTAATGAAGTATGAGTAAACTACCCTTAATTAATATTTATTCTCTTGCTACTCATGAAAAGTATCAGGCACAGCGCTGAAATTTGACTACTTGTAGTTCATATTTTACTCCCTATTTTACAGAGAGTATTCCCCCTAAATGAAATAACATAGTTTTATGATCATAACGGTGACTAATTATAAGGTAACTACTAGTAGTATATTTGTTGCTGACTTCTTCTTCATAGTGTATACAATCATGTAAGAAAAGGCCGTAAAAAGATACCAAATAGCCTCTCATTCTATTTCAATACAAGTAGTCGAATTGTGATCGGATTATAATGTCCTACCTCTATGCAATGCAAAATTGTGTGCTTAACTGAACTCTTTACTACAACTCTTGGATTGTTGTAACAATAAAGGTTCAGTTTCATTGGAATGTTTCCAAGTGTACGCCATGGTAGAAGTGAGAACAGTCCATGGTGAACAAGCGAAGTTTGCGGACGCGACTTGGTGCTGCCTGATTCACCTGTTCCAGTATTCCGAAAGTGTATCGCAATAATGGAACGTAAACGAAGAAATCATTTTCGGGGTGTATAGTATAAACCCTTTAACGAATTTTTAGTGAGACAGCAAGCGCGACGTTTGCAAGCTGAAAAAGAAATGCGAAAAGAAGAGGTGAAACACGACAGAAATATTGAGAATTTGCTAATTGTGACAGAACAGCCAAACAGAAATTTTTAAGCGAGTTCAGTAATTCGAATACCCTGTCGTCCTGATGTGTCATGGTCTGCTGATTGCAGAAATGAAGATGCAAAGAGCTCTGATGAACTTAGTTTCGCCTTGTTGGATTCAGAATCTGACGTTTCGTGGACAATATTTTTCTTTTCTATTCTGCATCTAATTCTTTGCTTTTGGGTTCAGTGTCACAAATACCATTTGATTATCTGAATATGGTGTTTGGGTGTGGTGAAAAAACTGATGAAGGCTTAGATAGATACATTGAATAATTCATATGCAGTTCCTAGACCTCTTAAATTAAAATAATTCACGATTTTCGTCTTCTGTAACGTTAAATATTAAACAGACCCTTCAAAATTTAAGCTACCAGTGGCAAATAGTAGCTGCCTAGTGACGCTGGGCATTTGAGTTATAAATGTTGGCCTACTCCCGTGTAGAAATTGTATCATAGTTTTCCATGAATACGATCCGAGCACTAGTCAGCTTTCTGACCAGCGCCAGACCAAGGATGTAACTCTGTGCTGTTCTACGCCTAGCAGAGCTGGTTAGCCAGGGCCAGATTTGGATTTTCTGACAGTGTGATGAGGTATAGAAAATTTACTAGATTATTAATATGCAATAAAATACGTGAAATATACAATATATATAATGGAGATAAATTATGTAATTGACATTAGTATAACAAAAGTAAACACTTGTATTTGTGGTCGTTTGGTATATCTATTTGTAGCAGTGCTGACAGTGCGGGACTCAAACCTATGATTGTCGGGATGCTCGAGGTGAGGAGGTACGACATTCTACTTACTGCGCCACCAGCTCAATTTGTAAATGTTGCTTCACTTACGAGTTATAATCTTCCATATTTGTATATGTGAAAACCGAAAGATTTTTCAAATTGTTGCGAAAATCTAATACAATAAATATCATGATTTTTTAATGCTCATCTAATGTCTTTTGTAATAAATTTTTTCCAATAAGAATGTCAAACGCGAGACTACTATTGTGAACTGAATATTGAATGGAACTACAATTACGTTACTAACCTTTTTAAGCGTGTAACGTCATCGTACCATATTGTATAGATGAATACTGTGAGGTACTTCTTGACCACTCGAGATCGATATCGGTAAAACGTCACCTTCGGCCGTCCAGCCTCGCTCATGCATCCGCAAGCCACGGCTGGGCGCCAGCCAGCTTTTATTTCACCGGTACCGACGAACCGGTATGTCCTGGGAGACGAGGAGGGTCGCCCTCGTCTCCGCCAAAGCGACACGAGGCCAAGAAAACGAAACCCGTCGATTTTTGAAGACGCGTGAAATCGACAAACGCAACCGAAAACGTCAATTTTCCACTTTCGGTATCTTTTATTTTGCGAGAACCCAGCGCGGGAGCACGACACGATAATGCGAACTATACACCCGAGTGAGAGCCTAACGTGCTGCCTAGGCAACATGGATAGAAAAACTCTAAACACGGTAGCGCGAGCCGGCCCAAGATACCTCGCCGGTATCCCGAGTCACACTGACTTGACAACAGTCAATTTCGGGAACAAATCAATCTGATTGGTCGAGATCCTTTATCCGATAACTACAGCGTACTTACCCGAGTCGCCCTTCAACTATAGCGAGAGCATCTTTTCCCAAATCGCTAGCGCAACAATTTCGGAGGTCCTCCGCGATCGCTTCCCCTGGACACAGGGCGAAAACAAGGCAATAAAACACGTAATCAGGGCCCAAAGGTTCCTTCTCTGCCCGTAACCATGATCCTTTTCCTCCGCCCGTTCTCCAGCCCTGTGCCCTTACTCTTTGGGGCGCCGGTATTGCACCCGGGTTTCTGCCGATCCACGGAGACGCCTTGTCGGGTGTTCTCCTCTGCCGGGCTACCCAGTCGCACGGGTCTTTCTCCTCCCGGCAGATTCGAACACGCCGACTCTCCTCTATCTTAACCTGGAACTAGCCGAGAGCGTAACCTCTACACCGGGTGACGACTCAGTGGCGGTTAGCCAATCGCGAACGTCCTCTAATTGGTAACTAGAGCCTTTTTGTGACCGTGAATCGAAAAATCACGTCACAATACATATAAAAATATATAATGTGAGCCGTTTCATGCAATGACTGTATTTATTACAATACATTGTAGAAATTGAATGTGAGAAAAAAAAGATTAAAGCATATTACACAATGCCGTTGTTACGTTCGACGCCCCCCCCCCCCCCCTTCATCCTTCTCGCTTACCAATAACTCCTTTGCACCCCGTTAGATAAATGCCAAAAGGTCACAAGTAATATAACCGTTTCTAGACGAACATGCGTTACCTAGGATAGGTAATAGAGGTATAATAATTAGGGAATGTCATATTTCATGTCACACATTCTCTCACTTTTCCAAGAACCTCACATCCATACGCACCTTCTCAGTGGATGAGAGGAAAGACGAAGAAAGAGAGAGAATAACACCGAGAATGAGTAACGCAGTCAATAGCGCTGAATGGGATACCAAGAAATGAGCTCGACTAAGGACATTCCTACGTTCCATTTTTACAACGACGCGATCATAACCATTTAGCGACCGCACCTCTTCTCGTTCCCCTAGCCAACTTCGCCACCGAACCAACCTTATTTCCCCATCAGGTTAATCCATCCCAAATTTCATCAGAACAAAGAATAATAGCCTCAAAATACCTAACACTGCAGTTATCCCCTTTCCGATACTAACCATCGATCAACAAACTGGATGCCCAGAAATCAGTCTCTAGCCACCCCTCGAGGAGAGAGTTACTAATTACACTTTTACGAAAGCAGTTTCTCTAGTCGAGTCTTGAGCCGATTGTAAAAGTGCCAGTAAAGTGGTTGTATCGATCAACATCCTCTAGGGCTGCGTTGATCTAGCTTACTCTAGGGCCAAGCGAAAAGTGCTTCACTTTAATGCCATTACGTCCACGTGAGACGAACTTGTTTCTTGGCGTTTCATTCGAAACCACTCGCTTAGCGCAAGTGTCCACTCTAGGGCCGGAACAAGAAAATCTCTTCCAACCAATCTCAACCACGAAAATACCAGAGGGTTGCTTAGCCAGCTCTCAGCTCTTTCTCTCTCAAAACCTGCTCATCCGCCGGTAAGTGACTCATTCCACCTAAATTAAACAGTTATTTATCTTTGTAAATCAAAGTATATTCGAAGTTGACGATCACATCCAATACACTCAAAATCTAACTAAAATTATTATATCCTTAATAACGTTATTATTACATATCTGGATCACATAAATTTCATTGTATTCAATTTGGTTCTTTCATTACATTCAGTGAAAACACATTTTATTCTTATGATTTCAATACCTAAATTATCCCCATATCTTCTCAAAGATTTTCAAATTTTGACTCTTATTATTAATTAAGTTAAGGACATTTCACTCCGAACGAGTCCCATTCGCAAATTACCCGTACTCGTCACCTGTGATCTTCATCTTATCCAAGGACCAAAAAACATTGATGCAAGTAGGCGTGCACCTTAAAGTGGCAAGAACCCAATACCTTTTACGTGATCTTTCGGATCGCATCCCAACGCTCGCTCCCTAATGCTTCCGCAACCGGGCGCACACGCATAGGACGTAACAAGGGTACATTTCATCTATTTGAAAAAAAGTCATATAGTTGTTACGAATTTCGAGCGGTAAGAATGCATTCAGTGGTGGGTTCGCTGCTCGTTTAAGGTGATGAAATTTGGAGGAGAAATTCGAATTTTTAAATAAAAGAAGAATTAAATATAATTAAATAAAAGAACAGAAAATACCTAGTATACGCGTTACTTGATGTCGAATTGACTAGATTGTGCAGCTCAATTTTGCCCGGTAACCGATCTAGCTTATTCCCTAAGGTGTGTAATGACGAATCTGTACCTAAGGCAGGCTGCGAATATTATGCCGGATCTTATACGCTTATGGATATCTACTGAATGGATGCATACGTGGAAAACGGTAAAGTGTATTACTTTTATTTTATTCACGCTCGGAATAGAGCGAATCAATGCTCGGTCATGGCCGCCAACGAACTTCAAGTGATCGCCGGCTAACCCATTACACCGTAGTAATGACGCCGAGTGGCGTGACACTGTATAAGGTTTATTCGGTCGGAGACACCGTACCGCGGTAATGCTGTGGGGACACGATTTGCGGAGGGCATAGCAGAACGCGAGAGGACGACATCCTTTGGTACGGCCAGAAAAACAACCATTGAAAATGGCTATGTACTCGAAAAAGATTTACTTAACCGTGGAAAAGCGCGCTCCGGCTGATCCGACCATCCTCTAATCATGATCTAACCTAACGGTTAGAGCCATGAGTGACAATGTGCCAGTCCGATTTTTCGTGCGCGAAGCCAAACGATTTTTTGGGCATCGGCATCATAACTTTGGCTGTTTATATAGTCATTTTCTGCTGATGCTCTTAGCTGTTATTAGGACCTTAGGAATGCAGTCGCCTGAACAGCTGGACCGGTGACGCGGGCAATGCACTGGGTGACGTGTTGATGTTGCAATTCCAGTAAGGTTACTGACTTGGTCGTTATGAGTGGTATACTAAGTTAAAATGAGAAAGAATACCCTACGTAACATAGTTGAAAACGCAAAAATGGAAAAGTTACAGCCAAAAATGTGGAAGCCCGCGCAAACATGTAGCGAATTATACGGGTCGGCATCAACTGAAGTATATTCCACTAAAATAATGTACTTTATATACACATTATCAGGCATTTTGGTTTAAAATTTTAATAAATATCAGTTCGTTAACGAGTTTCTGTTTTTATAAATTGACCATTGTAGTACTATGTAGTTTGAAATTACTGTAATGTTTCTCTACATTGCCGTGAGGTTTGGGGATCAAATCAATATAGTCGATGTTACCGACGGTCAGTATTTAGTTATCATATTGATTTCATTATAAAAATAAAAGCCAAATCAACAGTAAAGAAGTAAAGAGCAGTAGAAAAAAGCCATCACAAAATCTGGATATTTGGAGTAGCTTTTCAACAAAATGGTAGTTATATATGTGCATGTACTCATAAGGTAAAGGAAAAGAGAATAATAATAAATGAATATATCATATAACCTCAAACTGTAAAAAATGAAGAATAAAGAAAAAAAAACACGTGGTAGATAATATTTTAAAAAGGTGGATAGAGTGAAATTTATTACAAAACAATTACTGATTTTTTAAATTAGAATAAATCTGTAGTAAACATAAAACCTGAATTGTATATGACATTATAGTAGGAAGTGGGAATAAGTAGTGGTGTTATAATATAAACATGTGGCTGGTTCATAATATTACATATCAATGAGAATTTAATGGATTATGTGTTAAAACTTTAAAATTAATTTTATATTCTTTAAATAAATTTAAAAAAAATTTATTTTATATTCTGGAACCTCACGCAGGGTACAAGTCATACCGTATATCCAAATTGAATCAAGTACGGCTCATTCTTTTTGTAAAAGAATGCTCTATGATTTTCATTGAAATATTATCGTACTAATGTTCAATGTAAAAGAAGTGTTTTTTTGTACTACCTATACTTTAGAAGTTATCGACTTTTCAAAAATTACTTCTTTTTTAAGCCGCCAAGGTGGTGTGGCCCTTAAGAATAGTATATAGCGTTTTAACAGAACTTCAATGGGGTAATTGAGTTTGTATCGATATTATGACTTAAAAGCAGCGCACTCTTGCTCTTGGGGTTGACCTTGCGATTCAGTCGGATGTTCTACATAGCAGAACTCAATTTCTGTGAGACTTTTTTCTGCGCCTTGCTATTCATCTGGTGGAGTTCTTTCTAATCGAACGTTATTTATATAGAAAAAAGGCTGCCTTCCCTGATCTATCCAGGGACGGCCGACTCTGTTCTGTAGGAGGAACAGGAGAGGAAAACGCTAAGGGGTTTTCCACAAATGCATCCTTGCGAACAAAGTAGATCACGCGCGAGGGTCTCAAGTAATTCGAGTGCTTTCCGGAATGCGCTCGCTAAGCGTCGCCACTTGTTGCTATTGCCCCGAAAGCGAGGACGACTGTCATCGTATGCATGCTCCAAGCATGGGACGTCGGAAATTTTGAGTATCATAGTCGAAACCTAATATAACAAATCTAAATTCGGAACTTGAAAGTTCGTGTGAATTTTAACCCGATTGGTTTGTCGTTTTTGAAAATTGTTATTACAAAAATTTTTCGGTCGTTCCTCATGACAAACCTGTGTACCTTGATATTTATTATATTATAACTATCTAACTTCTCTTAAATATCCATATACCTCTTATTAAATGTAGATTCATTCTTTGTTCTAATCAAATATCATTTTCATCGTATTTTAAAGTAATATGAAATATTTTTTATAAATATTTACAGGACGCAGCCATAGCGGCATAAATGAAGAGATCATCTGGATTAGCATCGGAATGGGGATAACAATAGCATTGTTGATCACTATAGCACTGTGCTATATCGCACATGAAAAATGCCGGAAACGGCACGAAAAATATTTCAACACCTGACATTCGCTTTTGCCGCCTCCATGGGCGGTGCCACTAATGCCGCCAGCAAGGAATCTTGTCAGCCCAACACCATCCAACAGCAGTCCACGGGCATATTATATAACTGTTTAGCAACAATTTAACAAACAATGACATGTAAGTACAATGACAAATGAAATCATTAATTACCTTCTACTATTCTTTTATTGCAATAATCAATAATTTGGCAATATATTTCATGCCTCGTCATTCGTGATAATAACAGATACCTTTTTAAAATGGTGTGATTCTAATATGACAATCTCTACACAGCATGATATCGTGAAATTATATACTATGCGTAAAAACGTATTCTTTATTCACTTTTTAATATATAATATCACAAACCCAGAAACTAATTGTCCGATTCATAACCTTTTCAGTAACTGGACATACTCGGACAAGTTCAACTCACTCTTCAAGTTGAACTCACTTAGAGCTGAACAGAATTTAAAACATGGATTCAAACTGTAATTAAGGTGTGTGTATAATTCAGCTGCTGTTTTGTTTTGACTCTCTAAAGACACAAGTGTAATACTACTAATGTCACTAGACTCAAGTGCTAAACTAAACTGCGCGAATACGCTCTTGAAATTTTTAGATATTTATGGGACGTTCCCGCTAAAATTTTCACACTCTAACCCTTATCTACTTCTATATTTCTGATAATTTTTTTTCGAAATGTATTTTAAAAAAGGGAACACATACAGAGTGTATTAGCTAAGATGCACGTTTGCGAATTGCAACGAAACGGTGCACAATTTCGAAAATCTGATGTAACAACCGTTGACTTTTTTGTTGATTGCGCATCGAATAGGCATAATATTATTTTTCTTTTAATTTTTGTTCGGAAAATAAAAAAATTAATTTTGCCATTTCGAGTAGTATCAAAAAAAGCTAAATGCAAAAGTTGTAGAGCAGGAAAAATAATGCAGTTAAAAAAAATTCGTAAGGATAGCATTCATAATCAGGTAAATATTTGTGTCTGAAATTTAGGTATTTTTTGACAGATTCCTGATAATAACGGATCACCTTAGCTTCGTGCAGCAGCTTCATGCCGTACGCACGATTCGCAATTGTTTTGAGGTACGCGTTCAGTCAGACACTGACATTTCTACTATAAGTAGGAAGTCTACGTGTTCCTGGTCATAGCTGTTGTACTACAGGAGTTTCTGGCCATAACCTACGGTGTCTACGTGTTCCTGGGAGTAGCTTTTATACTCTAGGAGTTCCATGCCGTAGCCTACGGTGTCTAGCTACTGTGTCGAAATTGTGTATCATTTCGTCCAAAATCGCAAACGTGCATCTTAGCTGATACACTCTGTATATTTTTTTATTTGCGCCTTCGATCAGTATTTTGGACAGTATAACTTTTTTAAAAATTTGAATTTTTCGGTAACTTTTTTTTAAAACATTAATATCTTGGAAAAATTGAATCTTACAGAAAAATAATTTAAAATTTGTTGAGTTTGAAATGAATTCCATATATATATATTTTTAATTTCTAGACAGTCTAAAGTTGTGTTACATAATGTTCGATTTTGTCGATATTACAAAAAATTCGATTTTCGTAATGCTTGCCATTTTTTAAATAAAAAAAGCATTCATAAAAATTCTGATTGAAATTAAGAAATTTTTGAGACCTCAGGGAGCGTAGCAAGACTTTTTTGGCGAGAAGTTCTACCTAATTGAAGTTTTTGTGATAATCTCATTCTAAAGATAAATTATTCTGGGCTATGTTTCTCGGTGCGATATTTGAAAAGAAAGAGAATTGTACTATTATTATTTTCAATTATAAATAACCTAATATGCAATAAGAATATTTACAATATATAAAATAACAATACTATTGGTATAAATTGCTCCGTGTAATAGTAAACCGCTATCAACATCATAAACTAATCACAACAGCATTTTGTACCACTTTATCATGAAAATAAATTTCTTTTTTGTCATTCATCTCCCGATCAAGTATAAGATTTTAGAAACTAAATAAAAAGCTAAACTTTGAGAACTTTGATTTGTTGAAACCATAGGTTTTTAGATTACCTATTCCTTTTTCTAATCATAAGTACACACAGTGAATCATAAAAATATTCATAGTCTATAAAACAATTATTATAATAACTCGATATTTCATGATTTATTAGTAGTGTAGTACCCCAATTAATAGCATATTGTTTATAGAGATATATATACAAAGAAAGAATGTTGCAAATTTTAGGACAATTGACCAATTTATGTCAGAGATAATAATACAGAGACTGAGTAGAGTCTCCTGCCAATTACCTATAGCATAGCGGCGGCGTGATAAGCAGAGTTATTATACAACAGGACACTCGCTGGAGTGACAATTTCAAAAAAGAAAAATTGTTTCTCAAAATTAGTGCATGTTGTCTAATTACTTAAGTCCAGGCTTTCTCGACGTTATAAGGGGTCATTCGGAAGTTTATCCATTTGTATTAAAATGCGTGATTATTATTATTACTACATTGCTATTCGAAAAAAAAGCAAGACCAAGAAACGTTGAAGGGTTTTCAACGAAACTTATAGAATAGGTGTGTAATCAGAATGGTAGCAAAAAATTACACCCATGTACGAACTGTAGACTGGTTTAGACTTCTCGGAAGAAATATTCTGGCACATTCGTGGCATGGGACTATGACTGACGTTTGCTTGAAAACAAGCAGATTACGTTGGCGGAGTAGTAGTAAAAAACAGCTGCAAAATGGCGGAAATTCGGCGGAAATACACCATCTGACGGCAACTACTCCACCAACCATGATCTGTCTGTTGTCAGCCAAAAATCTGATACACATCTGACACGCTATAATCTTCCGGAATTTTTGTCCCGGGAGCCTTAGATATAGAAAATTTATTAGATTGTTGATATTTACCAAAATATATCAAACATACAATTGACATAATGGCACAGAAGTGTAATAACCTCTTCTGCGGTAGGCCAAATTGGAAGCCACGGTCCCAAAAAGACAGAGATAAAAAAGTGGAATAAAAATATCCTAATTATGAAGATGCAGAATGCAAATTTTTCAAATGTTAAAAATTGAAAAATATCAAATATAAAATCAAGAAAGAAACAAAAATATATAAATAAAAACAAAAAAACCAAACATGAAGGTAAAACCCTATCGTGCAGCCTCCTCGTGAAACACTTCGGAGTCGTGAAAAAATCTCCAGCTAATTTCATAGGTTACTTAGAAAAAAAAAACCGTATAGATCATTATAATGCAAAGTAATAATTATTGTACATTTCAATCGCGCCATTTTGTATTCTTTCTTTTTTACATCAGATTCGTAATCAGCAACCCATAAAAGCCCCAAATATTATTCTTAGACGATAGTAAATCATTCTAAACCTATTTTCCGCAATGAATGTCATGTGGCATCTCTGTCGCAGAAGGGGTTTAATCTACATTTGAAAAAGAACGATATGTGTGCGATACATCAATTTTGTTTTTCTGGAAGCGAGATTCGAGCCAGCAACGTTGAGATGCTTGAGATAAGAACTGTGACACTCTACCCACTAAGCCACCAGCTTAATTTGTAAATCTTACTTCATTTAAATAAAAAAAATTTCAATTTAAATAAAAAATATGTATAATGGTAATAATTCTATGTATGAAAATAAATATTGTAGAATTTCTCCAAAAAGATAATTCAATAAATATCACAATTTATTAATGTTGTAAATTTTGTTGTAATCAAGTTTTTGAGAGAACAAAAATCCTACACATATAAATCCTATACGCTACAATTCCTACACGTTTTGTCTTACACGTGTATATCCTACGCGTCTTAAATGTCATTTGGACCTATCCAACACATAACTGTTAGAATATAGAGTACATTCATATTGTAGCTACAGTCAAAATAGACTGTATAGCGCGACAGTATGAGCGCGCTATGCGTGAGGTGAGAGAGAGGGGAGTGTGTTAGACGCTGCGCGAGAAGACACTCTCGGAAGACTATAAAGGAACAGCGAGGCAGCAAGGCAGCTCAAAGAAGAGGTGTATATACAGTAGTGCGCAATTGAAGTGGAACACTTGAATTTTTGTGTATCTCTGCGAAACTATGACCGATTTCAAAAAACCAAAGACACATTTTTTAGAAAATTTCCTTCCCGTTCGAATGGTAGAGGTTTTATCCCGATCAAATACAAAATGGCTGAACGGCAAGGGTTGGAGTGAAATAGTGCATCCTGGGACTTTTTGAAAAGTGCGAGAACTAGTAGCTCCGGAAGGAAATTCATATTTCTAATTCTGGCACGAGAAAGAGCGACCTTCGGCAGTCAGAAAACACTCCCATTGAACCCCTGTAGCATCACTCTGGGGGGAGCTGCACCACCTTGAAGTCAAAACACTTAATTGGCCATAACTTCCAAATGCGTCGGCCGATCTGGTCCAGTTTTTGCGAGTAACCATCCTTAACGATAATACAGATTCCCTCAAAATTGCGTTTTTCAGAGGCGATTACGTCATAAAAATATCGAGACATCGCGAGCGCACCTTAAGCTTCTTCGCCATTTTTCATTAGGAATGCGATGAAATATAAATTTCACATTT
>JARPRG010000969.1:0-12591 GCA_031001745.1 Hartigia nigra | reverse complement strand
GTACTTGGCATTATAATGTGATTTCAATAGTTTTTATTACAGGACTTCACAGCAATCCTGTACTTGGCGAGTTTTTTACACGAAAGTGTTTTTGTGCGGATATTCAATTTCATATGCTTCTAAATGATTATCAAACGAAGAAAAAATTTTCTGTGTTACAAAAAAATGCCATTTTAATGATTTTGAAAAAGCTGTCTTATCGAAAAAAACCAAAGATCTTAATTAGTGGCAATTATAATATTTTTTTGAGAAAAAACATGCCTATATGTTCAAATCATGCTACCGAATTAATAAAGTTTGGCAACTTAGAAAGAAATATATGTACAAACATATCGAAATTGGGAAGTTCTGATAACAAAACTGTGTTTATTGAATCAAGAGTTGGGATATTACTTGCCGGTAATTTAATTTTACTCTGTGTTTACTCTCATTTCTTATGGATCAGTGATGTACAAATGGTCCAATCAATTTCATAATTCGCGCATAATGTGTCAATGGATGATGTTTTGGTTACATTTTTTTTTAACCGCACTTAAATATAACTTATGATGTTCTTCAATAAGTATTGCAACCATATCGGAATTCAATCTATGATGAACTTTTGCCAACAGAATATTTAAAATTTCATTTAAGCTTTTGTAAACAAACCACATAGCATTGTTTTTGAGCATTAGATCTCTCAACAACATTCCAAAATGACGCATTAGACATAAAGTTTCAGAAAATTATAATTTAAGATGCGATTTTATCAAATGCTCAGGTGCCAAATATGAGGGCTTATTTCGTACCTTATTATTGCAAAAATCAAATGCTGAAACTCTATTATTTAAAGTTTCTTCACCAATGATGGGCGCTTCGTATACGAAATAATGTACCATAAATTATCAGCTAATTCATACTTGCATATTCCTTCCAACATATCATGCATTATGCCAACAGATTAAATAGAAATCATGTAAGAATTAGGATTTGTGTGCCACACGCATTCCTCTTTAATACCCCAGCTATGGCCCATCGTGGCAGATAATGATTTAAGGTAGTATGGGCGGAGTACTTAGTCAACAGAATATATGTAATCTTTCAAATTGGAAAGAAGCGATATGTAATACATTTAGATATTATAATAACTTTGGTCTGAAAAGACATGATTTTAGAAATATATGCTATGAGCATGTCTGAATTTGATAAAACCGTGCTAATATAAGAATCAGATTTCACTGAGATTGTATAACCGTCTTAACCACGGTAGAAGAAGAGGCCCACGCAGGCAATAATTATTCAATTCTAATCGGAAGGTAGATGCCTATACCAGATTAACAGCTTCGTTGTAACTTTCTTTAGTGCGCAAAAAATCAAGATGTTCTCGACCAATTTTGCCGCTAAGTTTAGTGGCAATATGGCAAAATCTGCACTGATAGGTCGCTTCGAATGATTCAACTAATCCAAGAATTGAATTCAACCCTAAATTCTTATCAAATATTAAAATTAAAGAGAAAAAGATTTGTTTTGAACCAGTAGCAATTTGACAGTTACTTTTTCCATCGCTAAATATTCTAATTCGTCGATAACTTTTTGAAACACACGTTTATTTCCGAATGCTTTTCTATTATTTGTACATTGAGAAAAAACTTAGTAAATTCAAAAAATCGGATTTATTTATGATTTCAAAATATTGTTTCGATAATTTATATTTTCAAAACAAGAGCATCATCGTCAATCCAATGAAATATGTTAATGAATCTGTTACAATATTTTATGAATTCCACATTTAACAATAATAAATAAATATGGAATAGATACTATTCAATTTTAACCGTATTTATTCGTTGAATTAATTTCATTAAACACATTATAAACAATGAATTACTTGAATCTAAAAAATGACTTCAATATAAGACTCTTTGTTCGGAGAAATTATTTCATTGAAATTGCGATAATTATTTGATGTATGTTTATTGCTTCAAACAAAACTGTATTGAAATGCATAACAGATTTTTATTTTAATAAAATATTTATTCAAAATTATAAAATTTAGTTTCTCTATTCGCAGATAAATTTTATTGTTTTTATTATATGCTTCATAACTGTCCCTACAAACGAAAAAGTGGTCACTAGAGGGTCCAACTTTCCCGCAATAAAACTGAGTCAAAGATATCTGAAAGGTGGCTCAAGCAAGAAGGGCCGGTTTGTGTGGAGGCTTAAAGCAAGGCCCTTTATTTGTGCAATAATACGCAACTTTTTCATAATACAGTTACTCATAAACAAATTATTGATAATTTTGTATAAATATTTTTAGTTGTGTATTGATGCTACGTCCGACGCAACGCCCCCCCCCCTCACCTCTCGCCCACCAACAACCTCCTTCGCACCCCACTAGATAACGCAAAAAGGCCACAACCAGTGAAACCGATCCTAGACGAACATGCGTTACCTAGGATAGATAGGTAATTCTTATATATAAAAATCTCGTGTCACGGTGTTTGTGGTTAAACTCCTCCGAAACGGCTCGACTGATTGTTATGAAATTTTTCATGTATATTTGGTAGGTATGAGAATCGGTCGTAAAGTATATTTCATACCGCTAGGTGAACATTTTTTTTATTTTTGAGAAATTTTTTGTTTTTTTTTTTGCATCAAAAAATACCTATAACAATATCCAAATAATTTAACCGTCGTTCGTATTAAAAAGAAAACGAAATTATTTATGTTGTTGAATGACAGATGGCGCATGCGTAAGTCATTCACGAGAAGGGTCGCGTCATTCTGAAATTTCATTCTGAATTTGTTATTTATCACAATGCAGTGCATGCAAAAGACATTTGTACGATTTATTGTAATTTATAATAATTATCGGTATACTGTTTTTCATTAGTAAGTACAACAATTTTATCTATTTGTGTGTGTGTATTAAAGTGAAAAATGCCAGCAAGACGCAAGGGGGCCAATTTGGGCCGTCGAACAAATAAATCAACGGAAAGTCGAAATAGTAGATCCGAAAGAATAGACGAACAAATCCAACAAGATAACGAAAATGTGCGTGTGAGAATGTCGCAATTGCGTGCATCTCAATCACAAGAGGCACGAGCTGAACGAAATCAACAACAACGAAAATTGGAACGGAGACAAGCGCGCCGGTTCGTAGTTAACACACTGTTATGCCGTGGTGAACTATATCGTCATACATTCAATACGACGCACAAGATTCCGCCGCTATAACTTCGCGAACGGATTTTGTTAATTAAAGAATCAGTGAAGAACAGACAATCTTTTGCTTTATTTCTCTAGAGTACCTTCTCTTACAAACTCACGACTAAAACTAAACTTAGATGCTATGTTTTCTAATAAAGTAAACTTAGTCTAACGGGAAAGAGGAATAGGAAGGGAGGGTTTTTTGGGTAATTGGGAAATTCCTGTTTTAAAAATGCAGGGAACAAGGGATTGTATATTTTTGGGATTAAGGATAGTTTTATGATAGGAAAGGTAGGGAATTTTCAGGGTAATGGTTCCTTAATAGTTGTTTTATGATAGAGGGGCATAACAACACGCAGGGAAAAAGACCGACAACGCCAACAAGTACATCGAGCATTTACATCAGCTTCGTTCCTTCGTCTCGCATTCGAGTACGAGCCAGATAGAGCAAAGAATGTCCCCATTGTCATCCGCTCAAATTCAAAAATGAGTCAGCAGGGATGTGTTGCGCATCAGGAAAAGTGCAACTACAAGAAATTGAGACACCACCAGAACCATTGAACGGCTTGCTCATCGGCACGGATCCAGATTCAAACCTGTCCCTGAAGTCCATTCGCACATTCAATTCGTGCTTCCAAATGACTTCGTTCGGAGCAACAGAAATAGTATTTATAATACATTCGTTATTTTTTATTTAACAACCAAAATATTAACTAGAAATAATTTATATGGCAGAACAATGTTAGAGTACCGATACTCGAAACGACGCGCAGTATTTCTTTCTCTCTCCCTTTGAATTTTGGAATATCAGCAATCATTCCGGTGTATTCTGAAATATCGAGCAATCTGTTCATCGGACAGTTTTTGGACAATAACTTTAACTTGTGCCGATAAGTTGGGATCACCAACGCTGGTAACATTTGATCTATTTTTGTTAATATCGTATAATACGACCCTTAGTTCTTTTTCAAAACTAAACTTATTTTTAATTTCAGCCGAAGATATTCTAATTATATTATCTTCAGGATTTTTCTTTGCATTGCCCCAATGAATGTCAAAGCTGCATTTTTCCGAGCTAAGAACCCTAGGAGGCTGTTTAAACTTATCACTATAAATAGCTAACGAATTCTTAATTCTATTTTCGAACAAATCATTATTTGACCTGAAGCAATTTACCGACTCGTAGTAGTAACAATATTTGCAAAATATTTTAAACAAATTTAAACATCTTTTCAGTATTGTCTCAAGGATATTCAGTACATGAATAATTATCACCCAATACAGGTAAGTATATGATAATTCACCAAGAGCAATTAACACTTTAATTTTTCTTCTAGGTTTTATCACACCCAGGACAACCCCGAACAACGAATAAATCAACCGAGGTAAGTACATTGGATCAATTACTAGGCTAATGTTTTCTTCTTTTTTCAGATAACGCCAGCCAGGATTCATCCCGACTAAGGAATTAGGTAAGTTTTTCGATAGATCATCTAATCCATCAATAACTTTTTTTTTTCAGGTACCCTTCAACAGGATTAACCCCGAATAAGGATCTATTTAACCTAGGTGAGTGAAATGAATTAATACCCCCGCTAATATAATTCTTTCTTTTCAGGTACCCCGAAGGATCCACCCCGAATAAGGATTTCTTAAATTTAGGTGAGTATATTGAATCAATTTCCCAGCTAATGTTTTTTTCTTTTTCCAGGACAACCCCAAATGGACCCATCTCCATTAAAGATTTATCTAATTTCGATTTATTTTTTCTTTTCAGGTACCCCGTAGGATCAACCCCAAATAAGGATTTTTTGAATTTAGGTGAATAAATTGAATTAATTCCCCAATCAATGTAATTCACCTTATTATAGTTATCCTCAGAATGTCAGAAACCAATAACGTTAATTGACAATTCATCATCAGATTGTTGGTGGTCCAAATCGTCTAGTACGATGGATAGTAATAATGATTTGTTCGAAAATAGAATTAAGAATTCGTTAGCTATTTATAGTGATAAGTTTAAACAGCCTCCTAGGGTTCTTAGCTCGGAAAAATGCAGCTTTGACATTCATTGGGGCAATGCAAAGAAAAATCCTGAAGATAATATAATTAGAATATCTTCGGCTGAAATTAAAAATAAGTTTAGTTTTGAAAAAGAATTAAGGGTCGTATTATACGATATTAACAAAAACAGATCAAATGTTACCAGCGTTGGTGATCCCAAGTTATCGGCACAAGTTAAAGTTATTGTCCAAAAACTGTCCGATGAACAGATTGCTCGATATATGTGTTCTTCCATTAGGTCTAGAAAGACTACTGAATTTTTGGGTGTCGCTCCACCTTCAGAATACACAGGAATGATTGCTGATATTCCAAAATTCAAAGGGAGAGAGTTAGAAAGAAATACTGCGCGTCGTTTCGAGTATCGGTACTCTAGATTGGTAGGAGAAGGGGTGACGATCAAACCCTTTAATTCTTTTAAAAGAACCCTTATCAATAAGAGGAAATGATGGAACCGCATCATGCAGATGACTAACTCTTCAGATAGTGAGTCTGAGTAGAGGATTTAATGTAACAAAAAAGAGTTTTTACGTCGTCTTTACGGGGTAACATTTTTGATTTAATTTGTGCTTTTTCTTTTTATTTTCTTTTTGCTTAAGTATTAAAATGTACTTACTAGCGCACAATTCCCAATTGTGTGCATATCCTAGCCAAGCTAGTTTCATTGGTCCTGGGGTTATGCAGATTGTAAGCTGTTGTCTCCAGACAATATGGGGTAATGCTGCCTTAACATAGCTGTAAAAAAAAAAAAGAAATATGGTTATGTGAAAGGATTTTTATTTTTATTTTTATTATTGTTTGAGTTATTTCAAGAATTTATTTTGATATCTTATGTTTGTGCCAAAGGGTATTGCTTACCTTCCAAAAATGTTTGTTTTTATTTTTCATTAATAAAATTTCAAAATAAAAAAGGGGAAGAATGAAACCGTATGACAGTCATTTCCTTCCGCGCACTTAATCAAAATAAATGTTTTTTTAAAAGTCACTGGGCTCGCGATAGGGTGTTAACAAATACGACATGAATTCAAAGGTTATTGGCGGAAAACTTACATTTATACGCGTATAGAGTGTCGCGCTATGTAACATCATTGTAGCATATGGAAGTGAAGAAAGATATCGTCATGACGTCATCAATACTTATATCTTTTACTTTAGATATCAACAAATGTTTCATATGAATAGCGCAGCTGATGGACAAAGAGATTCTATGATAATTACGCTGTAAAATAAATATCGAGAATAACATAGTTATGGGAATATATGGGACTAAAAGTGAATTGAGGAGACAATTGATCGTGACATAGGGTGACGATAATTGTAATGAAATAAATAATTAAATAATTATGAGCAAAGGAAATATTTTAATAATATAATTAGATGATGGTTATATGACTATGTTATTTATAGCGTGTTTTTGTTACTTTGTATTTGAAATCAGAAAGCACATATTGAACCGCCTCACCGAGAGAGATGCAGGATTTTCCATGGTTTCTTTGTCATATAATTTTATGCAATAAGGGGATCTTCGTATAATTTTATAGGCGCAAAGTCCGGAATTATGTAAATAACGACATTTCCACTTTAGATCATATAAATATTGACTATGGGGCAAAATTGTTATCGTAAAGTTCTAGAAGCTTCGATGAACAATCCCAGACAACAAAGAAACTATGGCGGGATGTTGTGTGGGAAACTTGGGCTAGAGCGCAAACGAGTGTAGTATATAAAGTAACAGTAAAACCAAAAAATAGAATCTGTATGTTTATTAGTTAATAAGATCTATGGTAAAAATAATACGCAATAACAGAATTACTGGTGCAAATCCAGAACTTTAGGGCGCAAATTAATTGTTTTGTATTAAGATAACTTGTACACACATTGAATCGCCTCATCAGGAGAGACATATGATTTTGTATAGTTACTTTGTCTATAATTTATAATATTGGAACGTTTGTAATAATTCTATAAGCGCAAAGCGTTGAATTAACTAAAAAACAACGATTCCGCATAATATTATAAATAAATAAATATAGAGTCAAGAAAGGTATCCATATGTTCTAGAATGTTCCATGGAAATACCAGACAACAAAGGAACTATATCGGGATCGTGCGTGGGACACTTGAGTCAGAGCGCAAACTAGTGTACTGTACAAAATAATGATAAAAACGGAAAATAGAACACCTAAGCCTATTTGTTGTTAAAAACTATAGATTAATTAATGCGTAATAACCGAACAACAATTTCTATCCCAAAGTTTAATAGCGCAAATTCTTTGTTTAGATGAGAGAAATAACATAAAATTAGAGTCATTGTAATTAATTAATTAATTCCGAAAAAGTATTGTAAAAATAATGCGCAATTTGTTAATAACAATTAATAGCTTAAAATTCAATAGCACAAACCTTTTACCTGACTGGCACAAACATTGTACATTTGTATTTATTGTATTAATAGTTATAATTTAGAATAAGTATAGTTTTTGTTAATAATTTTTAAATAATTTATAACTGAGGAGTATCCGTGATAGCCGCAATCACCATTGCTTTATCCTACAATAATAATTGTCTGAACAAAATTTATTGTAATTATTATAGTTTAGGAAAGTTATAAACTAGGTAGTGGGGGCGCGTGAGGGGCCCCGCCACGCCTCTATAAATTGAAGCGCGGAGGGGACTCGAGAGTTCAGTTGACAGTCAGAGCGCGACCCGTGTACTTCGCTAGTCAAGTTTTTCGGGAAATTTACTAAGTGTTTAAGGAAAATTTATGGTAGGTATCATCTTACATAGGCATTATTTTTCATTGCTTAAAGTAATTCGCGGACGTCATCGAATACTCCTTCGGTTTAATTTTTTATTTAAAATTAATTCTCGTCGTAACAATCCTTGGAGGATATATAAGATTGCTGTTCTGTGAAAGTGAATAAAAGGGTAATTCTAAGTGGATTTACCTGAAAATAAAATTCATCGTTCATATCAGTAATAACTTGTGTATGATTATTTTCTTAATCATTACCTTCGCGGAATCCTTGTTGCTGTCATCCATCGTGGAAAGCTTCGTAGTATTTCATCCAATCTTTAAGGGTCAATCCTGTTCTCGTGGACATCTGGGAAACCTGAAAAGAAACAAAAGTGTATTTTATAATATTTTCCAATATTATAAATAATTACCTGTGGGCTGCTGAGACGTCATCTTCGCTGAGGATCCTGGTTGAAGCTGGAACACCTGAAAGAAAAAAGAGAAGATTAATAAAAGAAATTCTTTTATTAATTCGATTGGTTAGACACTCATCCAGACATTCGTCGCAACAAAAGGAGTCGACTGGAAGTGCATCACCTTGTCTGTTGTCTAGGAAAACAGTCTGGCGACCATCGAACCGCCGATTTAATTGATTATCATAAAATTACAGAAGGATTTGGCACACGGTCATTACCCAATCCTTGTGATAATCAAAATCGGTTACAAAATTGGCGACCGTGACAGGACCACTTCGAGAGTGGAATCGCCAAATAAAAAAATAAAAATTAAAAGTGTTATTCGTGGTAGTGACTTTATTGTATAAAATAGTCTCCTATTACGTCACTCAACAAAATTGGCGTCTATGATAAGACCACTTCAAGAGTGGAATCGCCAAGAAGATTATTAATTGTGATAGTGATTATTGATTCTTCAGTTCACTGTGTCAATCAATTAAAAACATTGGTGATATTAACCAGATTGATCTACAATAAAGTGAAATCACCAAATAAACAATTTCAAGTGTCAATTGTGATATTAAAATTCAATTGTCATCAAGTTTGAGTGAATAGATTCTCACAATCAAATACACTGTGGAATCAATTGAATTCTCTCAAGAAGCATTACCGATGCGCTGTTTTCGGTAATTGCAAGCAACCGTATGACAGTATAAATGCATCTACGATCCAAGAATAAGGCAAGCATGTCTATTTAACATTCACCGGTAAAGCAGAGGCAGCCGAGTGATCACGAGGAGTCTGGACGAGGGGAAGACGTTGCTGGAGCGGCCGACATCGGCTGTGAAACATCGCAACCTGGTACATCACGGGATTCTTCCAACATGGCTGCAAACCAGGGAAATTCTACGATGGAAATGCTGTTTTCGAGAATGCTGGATCTACAACAAAAAACAATGGATCAGCAGCAGCAAACGATGGATCGGGTGAGCTGTATCATCCAAGAGCAACAAAGCGAATTTATCAAACGTATCGAAAAATTATCCGAACAAATTATTGTTAATGATAGCGAGCGAGTTGGTAATACTAGAGTTCCTAAAAATGTAAATTCACCGGTAGCTCACAATGTCAATCCAGTAGGTAGCGATAGAATAGCTTCCACGACAAAGCCCATAGGGGAAGTTGGAATGCGAGAATTTCTAGAAACTATAGCGTCACGTCCAGAAAAATCTGTCTTATCTGACTTATCTTTTGATGGAAATATTGTTAAGACGAATCCTAAATATTTTTTGGTAAAATTCGAAAAATATGCAAAGTTAGAACATCTATCTGAAGCAATGAAAATATTATCTTTCATGAAATCAATGAAAGGTAAAGCTGCGGAATGGGCAGAATACCTAGATGACATATCTTTTGATGAAATTAAACAACAATTTTTAGAAAGATTTTGGAATTTGGAAAAACAACGCGAAATTGTAAATTCTATAATGAATGGTTCATACAATCGCAAAACACACGGTAATATGGAGGCCTACTTCAAACGTTGGATTAGGCACAATCTTAGCTTAGATGCTCCATTTACAGATGCTTGGCTGGTTAAACAAGTGATGCTTCACTTTGACCAGACCACTTATAGAAAACTCAAGGATTTAACCAATTTAAATATCGATTCAATATCTGAAAAACTAAAGGAAATAGATGCTGAAATTTCTGGAGAACATATTGCTCAACCCAGGGGTAGAACAGATGATCGTAGTGATTCATATTCCAATAATAGGAATTCAAAGGAACACTTCCGTCCAGTAGTTGCCAAGGGGGAGAAAAGTCAGCAGGAAACATCTGAAAATAAAGCACATTTTAAAAAACCATTCAGAAAAGAATATGAGTCAAAAGAAGAAGTACATAAAAAAGAAACCATAGATAGGAAAAATACTACCAATAACATAACTCTAGGTGTAGATGAGGACGATTGGCTATCTGATGAAGAGGTTGAAGATCCTGAGGAACAAATAGAGTGTGATCCTAGGTTGCCAATACGTATTAACCATATTTGGGTGAAAGCTTTGATGGATACCGGTGCTGAAAGATCCTTGATTGCTAAAAGAGTCTTAAAATCAGTCGAATCTCAGGGGATTAAATTTCCGCGATTACCGATTAGATCACTCACAATGAGAGGGGCATTCGGGGGCAAAACTAAACCTGTAAATGAAGTGGTTAATGCGAAATTTGAAATTAAAGAGAGAATACTTACCTTTCCTTTTCTCGTGGTTCCTGAATTGGTTGAAGATGTTGTCTTGGGTATGGATTTCCTTAGGCGGTATAAAGCAGTCATAGATGTTGAAAAGATGACGTTAAGACTTGAGGATGATGAGGTGAATAATTACAATGTCAGGGTCAATGAGTCAAATGATATTGAATTAGATTCTCAGCCAGCGCAGGTCATCAGATCGGACCAAGAAAAGGAGTTAAATGCTTTACTCAGTAAATATGATGAGGTATTCCAGGATTCTATCGGGTTGATTGATAATTATCAGCATGTGATAGAGATGCGGGATGACAAACCATTTCGAAAGCCGTTGTATCCGATTCCTGAAATGATAAGACCAAAAGTTGCTAAGGAAATCGAAAAATGGGAAGAGATGGATGTAATTGAGAAAGCTCCTACCGAATTCATTAGTCCATTAGTTGTTGTTAAGAAGCCTAACGGTAAACTTAGGATATGTCTTGACGCTAGAACTATAAATGATAAAATGGTAGGTGATGAAGCGCGTCCACCCACTATCGATTCAATTTTTGAGAAAATTCAATATACGCGATTTTTTACCAATATTGACATCAATAACGCGTTTTTGCAAATTGAATTAGAGCAGAATTCGCGAAAATATACAGGTTTTTTCTTTGAAGGACAAACATACCGTTTTAAGAGACTTCCTTTTGGATTGAAGACGGCAGGAGCATCCTTCACACGTGCCATGTCCAAGTTACTAGGTCCGGAACTAGAACATAAAGTCATCATATACTTAGATGATATCTTAATTGCTACGGAATCCTGGAAAGAACATTTGGAATTAGTTAATAAAGTGCTTGGGCGGTTAAGGGAAGCAGGAGCTCGGGTCAATCGTGATAAGTCACATTTCGGGGTGAAAGAAATAGTTTTTCTTGATCACAAATTCAGAAATGATCAAGCGGATATCACAGAGGAAACCAAGAGAAATATCTTGCAATTCCCAATTCCCAAAAATAAGCGCATGGTTCAATCTTTTTTGGGTTTGGTTAATTGGGATCGTCGTTTTGTTCCTAATCTCACTGAAAAAACTAGAGCTTTAGAATCATTATTAACTAAAGAATCCAAATTTCTTTGGGATAAACAAATGCAAAAAGCGTTCGAAAATGTAAAGGAACTGTTTAGTAACGCAGAGTCATTGTATTACGTAAATCCTGATTTACCATTCATTGTTGAGACAGATGCATCAAACATTGGCACCGGTGCTAGACTTTGCCAGATCAATGAGAAAGGGGAAGTGATCACTATTGCCTATACAAGCAAAAGCTTAAACAAGGCAGAACAAAAATATACCACGACAGAATTAGAGTATTACGCGATAGTACGAGCACTTAAAAAGTGGAGACTTCTATTGTTAGGCAGGAAAATAACTGTTAGAACGGATCATCAGGCATTATCGTTTATCTCGTCTTGTTCTCGTGTCAGTAACCGCATTGCAAGATGGTTAATGCTCATACAAGAGTTTGACATAGAATGGGAACACATAGCGGGCAAAGATAACAAAATTGCTGATTTATTATCACGTTTGCCAATCAATTCGATAGACGATGATCGGGATCATATTGCGATAAATTCCTCAGTAACAGTTAAAACTCCTGATCAATGGTTACCTGATTTCCAGTAACCAGTGAAACCGATCCTAGACGAACATGCGTTACCTAGGATAGATAGGTAATAGAGGTATAATAATTACAGAAATATTTAAGTCATATTTTATATCACACACTCTCTCACATTTCCAAGAAACTCACATATACACACACCTTCCCAGTGAATGCGAGGAAAGACAGAGAAAGAGAAAGAGAAAGAGAAAGAGAAAGAGAAAGAGAAAGAGAAAGAGAAAGAGAAAGAGAAAGAGAAAGAGA
>JARPRG010000968.1:0-12661 GCA_031001745.1 Hartigia nigra | reverse complement strand
AAACCGTGTTATAGGATGCCGTGTTGTAGGAGGGTTCCCGCAATTTACGAATCGTGTTATAGCGAAACCGTGTTATAAGATACCGTGTTATAGGAGGGTTACCTGTATATACCAGGTTATAAATAGAAATGCTAAAGTCTAAAAATTGGACGAAATTGTAATTTTTATTTATTTATTACATTTATTTTTATTTTAAACTTCGGTTTTGAGTGACACTCAATGTCGTAGCAAGACGATTTGTTTCAGAAGACGCTCAAAGTGGTGGCCTTGAACTTGCAGGCATTTGTTGATTCTTCTAGAAAAAAAATTGTCGAACTACAGTCAACATTTCTGGTGTTAAAGATGGCGGTCGCCTTTACTCTACCTGAGGACATGAGGGAAAGAATAAACCGAGTATATGTCCAAATTGTTTAAATTGTATATGCTGTAACGTGGCGCCCGCTGGACCGCCCATTCCATAAGGTATTCTCACGTAGCGCACGAAGCGCTAGCCAGGAGAGCCGAAATAGGAATGAATAGGAATGCCGACAATACTCAGGACCGTGGCCAGGGGGGCCAAGAGAGGTGAGTAGACGAGTTGCGTCGCCAGGCAACGAGGAATCGGGCCGGCTCGGCAAAGATCGGTAACGCTCGGGAGCGACGGCATAAGGAAGCGTCGCGAAGGCGCAGGGGACGCCGATCGAGCGCGGGAGGAACATCGAGAGACGCCGGGCCCCAAGGGGGGGGGGGGGGGGTGGCCGATTACGAACGTTCGGGAAAGTTCGGGAATCGTCGGGCCTCTTCCGGTAATCGTCGTTTCCGATTACTTATTCTTCTGGTTTCGACCGTGCGTTAGCGTGTGTTTTGAAAGTGTAGATAGAGAGAAGAGAATTTGAATAGCGATTACGGACTTTTGGATTACGACTCGGCAGTGTTCCTTGCATTTTGATTTGGCCCTCTTTTTTGGACTTCTCCCTGTGAACTCGACACTGACAGTGACTCGTGACGACCCGGCAATTCCCTGGACTTGTGATTTTGGGATTTCTGTGAGACGAGACGGACCGAAACAGGACGAGCGGGCACGAGACGACCGAGAGGGAGGAAAAGAGCGGTAGAAGAGAGTGCCAAGTAGACTGGTAAGTCCCGCGGGATGCGGTTTACTGTAATAGTCGCGCAAGCGGGTGGGGAGGCGAACGGATGCACTCGCCTCCACCCGATGGGACCACGGGCCCGACGTGGAAGGGCCGAACCGTTATCGCGTCGCGAGGGGTCACGCAGGACCATCGGGGAACGCGATCGCGCGGGACCATCCGGGCCGACGTAGCCGTGCTTAGCCAAGGGAACGTACCGCGATAGAGTCGCGCAAAGGAAAATTGTCGACGGACTGCACTCGTTCGCCGCCGTCGGAAAACGGAGCCGCGGGTAACGACAGACCACTGTAACACTCAGTGGATCCCAAACGTCGCTCTCCCGCCCCCATGTTACCCTCTACCGAGAGAGAGAGAGAGAGAGAAAGAGCTAGCGGGAACCAACGGTCGAGGAAGAGCTCCCGTTGTTGCGTTGGTCGAAATCTAGCTCGGGAACCGGGCCGGTGCCGAAGGGCACCTGGCGCCCAAGCCAGTGCAACCGCGTTAGGGCCATCGGCCAAAAGTATCGCAGTAGGGATCATACGTTACAATGCAAAATCTGTTTTCGAAAAATTGCGAGTATCATTTAAATCCATAACATTCGAATTAATATCCAATATTTTGCGTACATAAGTAGTACTATCCACATTATAATATATAAGAGAAAAAAGAAAAATCATTCTGCAATAAGGTCGATCAAAAGAGTAGGTTATGTATTTTTGCAAATAGGGATAAACCAATAATACCTTTCAATAAGTCATTCAAAAAACAAACTTATCGTATATTAAACATTTTTTCTATCTTGCATATTTAATGCGATGAAGTAGATTCTTGATTCTGACAACATGTTGGTACTGCAGTAGTGAGGATCGAGACGGTGCATGCTCCGTTCCTTTTGTAAACTACGCCATCTCTCTCTCGCGTTTGATAGAATCGCAATAAGGAGTATGAACTGTTGTATCCGTACCAAGAACACAAAGCTTCGAAAGTTACGCTTCTGCAGCAGGTTCCCTATTACGATTAACAAACTCGTTATCCGATAGACTTAGAGGGGGACATAACGAGAACAGAGGTGGCCAGAATCAAGAATATACTGGAAAAAACTGAAAATTGCCCAATTTTTGGGAGCGATTTCGATCCGTCAAATATTCATATAGACCGCTAATTTTTTTGCATATACTATTTATTTTTAATAGTTCTGCAAAATATAAAAACCGGTTTAGTGCGTATTGCGCTACACATTAAAATAGGATTTCACAGCTTGTAAGATGCACACAGGAAAAAATATTTTATTGGAAGGTTTCAATTTTATGTAATAAATTAATTGACAGTGCTTTCTTTAATGAGATTTTTGGGTGCGAAGTTTCCTCGCTTTCAGTTCTCGTTTGTGTGACAAACTTACACATAGAAAAAGTAGTTCCATTCCTCCTTAATTTCTTGATCTTACCCTTCTTTAATTTTCCCTTAATCTTGGAATGATATTGCGAAATTCACTCGACATGATCTTAACGCTTCGAAAATCCCCAAAAAAATGAAGGGACTAAGATCGCCGTGCCATCTAGATTTTCGTTTTATAGCACTCTAAATGGTATAGTCGTAATCGGCAGCAGATGGCTCTGCATATGTAATCTCTAGAAGCGACATTCAAAATATAACTTGCATTCTTAAAACATGTTCAGAATTATTTCTTCAAACAAATGCAACAAAGAATTATTAAATTGTATGGACAAAATTTCTTATAGCTACTATTCAAATAAATAATTTACTTGACCAAATTAATATCTCATAGACTTAAGTAAGTTTTTCCCCAGTATTAAGATTGATTAGTCCGTAGAGAGAATGATACACTTTAATATACAGTATTTCACAAATTTTTTACTATTTTTCTCAAAAAATTAAGCCTGAAAAACGCGAAACGAATAAAAATTTATTCAGCATTTTCGATTTATTTTTTTATGAAGAATTATCTCCTTTTCGATGTCCCTCCCGTCCTATATAGAGAGTAGAATATTTCCATATAATAAACTACTAGAAATGTGTAGTGAAAAGTTTGTGGTTTCTTACGATGCGTGATAGTTACGGTTTGTATAGCGAGAAATTATATTATAGATACACTTAGTAGATTGCCAGGCCCATGACGCAATTTTTTAACATTTTCCCATCCATAGTCCATTACTCCTGATGAGATGCTTATGCTATACTGTCACGCATGTATATCATGTCTCAACTTAGAGACCATTGTCAAAAGCACTTGACCTCAAGACGTCGCCTTGAGTCTTGAGAACGTCTTCGGTTTGAATGACATATGCATATCTGCTATTATATCTCGTGTACAATCTGTATAGAATACTTGATCCGAGTAGTGCACCCACCTTAATAGATATTATGTAATATAATTTTTACACAACATCACATAAATCATATAATTACTTGGATACATAATTGATTGTTAATACTATCAATTTTATGAGATTATTTTATAGATAACTTCTTTTAAACGAACTGTATCCTGTGAACCATATTTTCTTTTCTGTAATATCAATATTTTTGCATAAGCAGGTAATACTTGGGCACGTCGTTATCATTTTGGATGAATTTTTTGGAAATGTAACAATTATTAAAATATTTGTTATTTATTTTGTAAAGAGGTGCATCGAAGTGGATTAACGGGGTACAGTTCAATGTCATTTCCCATGGCACATACACGTTTCCTACTATCGTTAATCCCTCAATAGAATTTCCGTAGAGCCACATGCGTTTCCGCATTACGATGCAATGACTCTAATCAGTATCGGTCGATCGACATTTTACTGCACATTTTCAATAATTGATTAGAAAAACTTATAATAACTGATTTGGTTGAAATAAAAAAGTTAATAATAGATGTGTCTAGAATCATACAAATACGCTTTTGTACAGTAAAATGATGGAGAACGGAAGGGAATGGAGAGGAGAGAAGAGAAGAGGAGAGGAGGGAGAGAAAGTAACGTCACTATCTTTTAGCCCCTTCGAAGCTAAACAACTTTTTTTCTTAGTATTTGTTTTTTGAAGAAACGCGTTCTTTTCGAGAAAATCATCTGTTAAAATTTAAATGAATCGCCCTGTATACATAGTTATTCAGAACTATTGAACCACCTGAAGATGATTCTGTCCATTTAATTTCTATTAATTCTCATGGTAGAACCATCTTCAGGTGATTCAATAGTCCCGAATAACCCTGTACATTTTTAATTGATTTATAACTGAACGAGTACAGTGACTTTTAAAAACCGAATGATAATATTTTCGGTCGTAACACATTTTTGCTAAGACAGTCATTAACCCCTTTATTGGCACGGAGAATTCGACTACAAGTGTCCAAAATTTTTTTATTTTAACAGAAAATATGTACTAAGGGGCTTTTTGGGTCGCTCAATTCGAATTTGGCAATTTTTACTAGAAATTCGGATTCAGCGACTGAATAAATCCCTAAAATCACCATCTTGTCGATAAGTCCAAGAATTAGAAATTTTTTAATTTTAGGTATGCCTTTTTGTTCAGCAATTTTTAATTTGGCAATTTTTATTTAATTTTATTTAGTCAAAATTTTGTCAATAAAGTCCAAGTATTATACATTTTCTAATACAGTGGAACCTCGATTATCCGAATCAATTGGGACCGAGACTAGTTCCGATAATCGAAACGTGGTTTTTTTAGGGACGGGATCATAATCAACACCTTTTTACATAAAAACAGTAGATATACATATATTAAAATTCGGCATATATTAACGTTTAAATATATAAATAGATATGTATTTTAAACACTTGAAAAAAGTCGATTGCTTTTTTTTACACCTTTTTTATAAAATCGTCAATTTTTGTTGACGAACGGCTTTAACACGTTTTTCTGCGGCTAAGTCTCGTAGCCGTTTGAGAAGAAGAAGCTGCGTCGGCCAACGTTCGGATAATTGAACGTTCGGATAAACTAAGTCATCGTTTGGATAATTGAGGGTTCGAATGATCGAGGTTCTACTGTATTTTGGTCCGGCATTTTGTGTCAGCCATTTTGAATTTCGCAATTTTTACTTCAAATGCAAATGCAACGACCCCAAAAATCCCCTAGTATCTCTTAGATTCTAAATCGGAGCAAGTTCAGACCAAAAAAGACCATATGCGTACTATTACGTCAATGCTAATGAAGGGGTTAAGGACGAACCACAGTAAAGTTTTCCTCATTGTATTGTTAGAAATTATTGGTTCGTAAATCTTCTCTTTTCTTTGTTGTCGCACGGATACGTTATGAAGAGACTTATGATTACATTTTTGTTTAATGTACATATACGATTTGAATTTAATTGTTATTTTATCCGTAAACAACATATGTCTGTCCACTTTACTTGCAAAACGAAATAATAATAAATATTATAAGAAATTATATCATTTGAGCTGTTGTATATCTTTGATAACTCATACTTACTTACTGTGAAATGAGATGGTCAGATTTAAGCGCCATTTGGGTCAATTAATTAACTGACATACTTTATCACATATTTTATGTCTATTTAGCACTATCCTTATCATTACCTATACTCGTGTTTACATCATAAAATAGTCACGATACGATCCCTTTTTTCAATAAGTATAATCTTGCTAGTATTCGCTGCTGCCTTTATGAGAATTATACAAGGGGATCAATGGGACAATAAATTCTTGAAGAATCTCCTTGATATTATAGAAAAATAAGAATTCGGAAATTATAATATTAGTATTCAATGTCGTAAGTGCTTCATACGTTTTACTGTACTTAAAAAATTAACAGACCTAAAACTTCGAGCGAAAGAGTCAACTATTTTTCAAACTTCGAAAAATATCGCGGTTGAAAATAATAACGACTCATTATTGCGAGCAATTTGAAGTGCTTGAGTAAATACAAATATGGATAATCCGATAGAACGGGGTCAATCAATTCAAAATAAGTGGAAGCACATTAAAGTGTAAAAAAGTTGGATATAACACCCATCAGAAAATAATGTCTATCTAAATGTATGTGATTAGCAAAATTACAAACTACGATAGAAAAAGCACTTGTTACTAACATTGAACAATGTATATATGGAACGAATTACTTAACGATCCTCTTCAATTTTTGTCTAACAGTATGACCTACTTGTACTATATACTTTCGAGCCTGTTATCGTTTTCTCGTTATAGTCTCAAGCATTCTTGAATCGTCTTGTATACGTTCATCGATAAATTTTATAACTTTCGAGATATTAACCTTCAACTAGAAGTCAATGACGAACAAGTTAGTAGGATGATATTGATTAAAATGTATAGTTAATGATTTACGTTTTTCACAAATATATCACATTTTTAAAAGTGGTACCGGAATTTACTACTGTTAACAAGGACAAATAATTATTCTTAACGATTAATTTATAGAAAACAGCCTCTTCCGAATTGTTGCACACGAATTTTTCAAAATATTCAGTCAAATAAGATTAGTACCAGAATAATAAATTAATTCTTCTAAGCCCAAGCGGAGTCCTTGGACTTCACAACTAATATTTCAAAATAATAAAATAATAATAATTGAATTTTAAAATAATAACGAATTGCGCTGGTTCTTTTAATCCTACTTTCTACACTTAAATTTTAAGATTCTGAGATGTTTATAATTCCTTCAGACCAAACATTAGTTAAAATCCTCTTAAATAGAAAGAAAACACTGGGGTCGGTGGTTGGAAGGCTCATCCAGGGATGCCTAACTTATTTGATACTACGAAGAAGATATAACGATACCAGGGTAAACTCTATTGAATTTTTTGAACGTAACTCTGGGTTGGAATTACGAGATAGATTGAATTCAATAGTTTCGAAGCGAGGACAAATGCTTAGAGTTTTTCCCATCTTGTAGTTGAATACTACGTGATCTTGAGAATCGGAAAGCAATGGGAGCTTTCCAATTGAAAGGCAAATATGGATGCTATGCAAAATGGAGCTTGACAATTGATTGGCTCTAGCAAAATGTTCCTAAAAGAACCAACGAAATCGCTATGTGCCTCATTATGTCGTACTGTGCCTGTAACTAGAAAACAGTTTTAAGTAGGCATTGGCTATTAACTTACAAAGAGCGGTAATTTTCAGTATGCCAGAAATAGAATTCTGTCTGTATTGCAATCCGATTCCTAGTTGGACTTTTCAACAAGGCCATTCCCCTGGGAGTGCTGCAGGGAGTTTAAGATGTGGTTGATTCTTTCGCGGTCATAGAACTTATCGAAGTTTTGAAATGTAAAGCAGCTTCCTCGATCTCTGATGAGTCGCTTTGATAGCCCCTGCTGCAGGATCAATTCTCGTACGGCATTCATAACCTCTTGTGTCGAGATACCATCAATAGGATACAAGCGGACGAATCGGATCAGGGAGTCAATCATTATCAGTACGTAAGTCTTTCTCGTCGATGAACACACAAATGGTCCTAAGTGATCGAGGTGTATCGTCTCGAACAGTCGAGTACCAGAAGGTATAGGGTGCAAAAAGTTTCTGCTTTTTTCAACCGCCACCATTGGCTATTATACATTCAGGGAACAGCTGAACGTGGAGACAAAGATACCTCTTCATTCTCGGGAACCAGAATTCTTGTCCAATCCGTGTTGTTAATAAGATATACCACAATATAAAAAAAGGTAATTAATGGTGATAGAGAGAAAAAAAATATTAGGTACCGAGAAAAGATTGTGCCGTTTTTACGTAGAATTGTAATTAACAAAAAATCGGCAAAAACTTTTCTGGGTACAGTTCGTTTAGAAAATTAAGAAATGTGGAGAAGTTTTCATATTGAATTATAAAACCTCACCGTGTTGTGAAGTTAAGGCGAAAAGTATTTTGTGGAACAGAAATGATCTAATAATCGCATCAATCGATGGTGGATTTAACTAGTTTGTGTAGCTCAGTTTTGCTCTTTAACCGATCCAGCTTGTTTTTTTGAGTACGTATCTAAGGCATATTACGAATATTACACCGGGTCTAATACTTTAAGGGTTAAAAAAGGAGCAATATATCTTTAGACCTTTCGTGTATGAAACTTAAGGAGGAATGGAACGGCTCACCGATTTTCGAGTTGAAGGTGCTTCCCCGCGTCGTGACAAGCCGTGAAAACACGCGACAATACTTTTGCAGATTTGTATGACGTCATGTCTTAGTGATACTCAACAGTTTGCTATGTTGAAATGAAAATATTCCCTGCATAATATTCACCACAGTACTCAAAAAGAGCACCACTGGCGCACGTTGGGACTAGCCATGTTACTACTAGCGCTCGCAGTGGTGAGAGGCTGAAGTTTTAATCGAGGTGATATCGGCGCGCTAACAGCTTCGCATGTTCGCAGTCAAAAATTTTGAAATTTCCTATACGGCAGCAATTCCCAACGCTATGGTGTGAAGTTGAGACCATTGACCGTTAAAAGTTGATTGCCGTGACGCCATGACACGTCCCTAGACTATCACTGTCGATATTCAGGTATTTTTTATATATTTTCTAAGCAATAATTCAAAAATTGTGCTCCGCAGGGAAATTTCTATTATCGGAACGCTTCAATTTTGTGTAATCGATATTTTGACAGTGCTTTCTGTACAGAGATTTTTAGGTGCGAAATTTTCTCGTTTTTAGCTCTTGTACGTATGACATACTCGTACATTGAAAATGCCGTTCCATTCCCCCTTAAACGATTTCTGACCAGGCGTACTATGACTTAGGTTGTTTATATAGTAATTTTCTGCTGATTCTCTTAGGTCTTGTTAAGTCCTTCAAAATAGCATTACAATACGATTGAGGCAGCATGTACAAGTTTGCGTCTGATTCAAAGCATACCTGGACACATTGCGGACGAATCATGAGAATTATCGTGTTTTCTGTTCTAGCAATAAAATTATTGGTCCACAATGTGTTAAAATAATTACGAATTACGCGTTTCCCGTGGAGCTACTGCATAGCTAAGACGTTCCGCCAGTGTCAGATATCTGTCAAAAAATGTCGGATACAAATATGTTGTAGCCTAAGTTACATAATAGCTATGCTTTGTGTTCGTTGGGCTAGATCGACCCGAGGGATTACCAGGACGTGCCAGCCGTTACAGAAGGGGAAAGGTTCCGGTGAGAAGAAACAGAAGGCATGATCGGAAGAAATTAAGTGACGACAAAAAGAAATAAGATTTCTACGCGCCAACTCAGTCCACAGATACTCTCTTTATTGACAGCAACATATACGACACAGAATAAGAATGCCATGGTGCTCTTCCTGTTTGACAATAATAAAATTTATCCAACAGGCGAATCGCAGAAACCGATATCAAAACAGTTCAGGATTCTATAGCACGCACAAGCAAGGAGCGACAAGCTCCCTCGGCGATCCCTTCGAAGGATGGGCTCATGGACCCAACTTGTGACAGGCAAAAAGAAGAGGGAGTCGCATGGAAGGTTCGAACAGAATGGAGCATCGGGTATTTTCTGTTTGATTCACTAGAGATACCAGTCAATTACCGTCAGTCAGCCTGACACAGAGATTCGCATTACAAAAAGATCTTTTAGCTTACTGTACTCCATGCTGAAAGAATTTCAGTAATCCCAAGCGGAATCTGAAGGTACCAGGGCACAGAAACTCGCGAAAATTTGTGATACTATAAATGGCCGGATAAATGGTAAAGTTGCGTATACACGTGTCAAGCGTAGCAACTAATCTTAATGTTGACTGTATTTTCGGCGATGGTCGTCTCAATTCGGTGATCGCTGCTCTGGTCGCCGATTGCATCCTCCCACTTAAAGTACATCAACGAAGTTTTGTGAGTAGTGCCGTTATATATCGCCAGATGGCATCACCCAATCTCATTGCGACGTCAGACGAAAACAATTGTTACAGTTTGGCGCAGTATCTTTTCCACAGCAGGGTTTCAACGTAATGCGTCGGTCCTGGTGGGATCACTGAAAACAAACTGAACAGAATGAGAAAAGAAACTGAAACAATGGATACAGATAGTGTACAAAAGAAAGTGTATAGGTGTCTCCTGATCGGCTCTTCGCATGTTTCTAAAGGTCGGTAGGAGTCTCATTGCCAGACCCGTGTAGTTTTTCTATAACGTGGTAACGATTTTTCTTTTACCTCGTTACGATATATTTAATAGATTTTTCCGCGTTATTTAAATCCTAATTTTTTTTATTAATATGACAGTAAAAAATAAAAAATAATTAATGGCTCAAACATTGTTATTATAAAGTTATAGAAAATTATTCCTTAATGTTAATGGTAGGAAACAATTGATCAATAATTATTTATTATTTTCCTTAATCGTCGACATGTTATGTGGTACTGAATATTATGAATCTGTTTCCTCGTCAGTACTGACTTAGTGTTTATATTTCCAACGTAAGCTATTCAATGTATTATTCTTAATAATTTCAAACTTTGTTGGAAAGAACATGTTTTTATTAAATTCTTTAACTGTATCTGTAAAATATTATAGTAGATGAAGGCATTAGAAGATTGTAGCATGTCATTAGCCATAAGTGAAGTGTCTCTGAATCGTTTAGTTAGAACAGAATCTTCCTCAGAAGATTTACGTGCAGTAAATGGTATATAATTTAACTCTCAATGAAATCTTAAGTCGGTTCAGATGTAGATTCTAAAGGAGGGATATACACGGTCAATTTTGCTGTCATTTTATTTTTAAATTACTCAAATTCCGAAAAAATACCATAATCTCTCACTTTCTGTTAGCTTAAGTAATGTTAGCGTCAAAATAATGACACGATCAGAATAAACTTTGAAGACACGACTCCAAAATTTGACGTAATCGAAACGTATTCACAATTTTGAGATACAAATTTGTTTTTATGTTCTTTGCGTTTTGCAAGGTTAAGATTGTCTTCAGGTTATTATACATATTAATTTTTTGTCCATTTTTCAATTTCATATAATTTATTAATGATCATGTTTGTTTTGCCGTATTTCCAACAATAAAAAATATAAACTAAGTTAGTAAAGTAACCTGGTATTTAATCGGCGATTGTGCGAGTCTAACTGTCTAATTATTCTACGATCTGCAGATCACGAGAGACCATCGATATTTAACTATTCAATAATAATCTGTGACAAAGTAATCAATTACATGTAATGTTATAGCTATATAAGATGAAAAATATACAGTTCACTATTAAATCATTGTTGCAGGTATCATATCGCTAGAAACGTCTGGGAGACGTGATTCCAGGCTAAGGGGATTAGGGAGGTTTGAAATTTCAAAAATTGGCTCGCATTTAATTACTTATAACAAGGTCGCGAATCGATATAAAAGTTTTTTATTTTTAGGAGTATTTATTATAACATTCCTAAATCATTCCTAGAAAAGTCATTCATAGGTTAATAAGTTCGGTGTTCCAACGTAATGAGACAAACTATATCAAATTGCGTTTTACCACAATATCTTAAGAACCGTTGGAGATATCAACTAGAAATGTATATAGGAGTTGTAAAACTTTATAACGCCTTAACTGTACCTGAAACTAGATTGAAAAATATGTTGTTATAATTTTATAATAACAAAGAATTCGAATTTTTTCACATTTCTCGTTATCCGGACGCCATTTTGTTTATCTATTTCCATTTTCAATTTTTCACGTATAATTAATGCGTCATAATGTTTTATAACTCCTATATCAATTTCAAGTTGATATCTCCAGCGGTTCTTGAGATATCGTGGTAAAACCGGATTTGACATAGTTTGCCTCATTACGTTTGAACACCGATATTATTGACCTGGTAATGGCTTTAGATGGATTTTCTTATTTTATAATGTTATTCTTTCCCTCATTTTCTCTTTCTCACCTTCATTCACTCCTTCGATCAGGTATCTCTTACGCACGTCTTATTTATTTCCGGAAGTCATCAATCGTTATTACATACACGGTTAGTAAGTAGCAACGCACCACCTGAAGTTAGCCCGTCCATTTGATTTCCATGGTAGAACCATGTTCAAGTGGTACGTTTCTACTGAATAACCCTGTATGTGTCTTTACTTAATTACACTATGGAATAGCTGAAATGTAGGAGAAAATTTTACATGCGAAATGCCTCCGAATCGCGTACATCAACGTCTAGTGGACCCCAAGCAATGTTGGACTCCTTACCATATGCTGTCTATAAGCTAATTGGTGATGAGATCCTCTTTGGTCTACGGAATAGCGGAAGGTTTTAAAACTTAATTTAGCAGATGAATTCACTATCCGTGTGCGCCTAGTAAAATTGCTACAGTGGTAGGAGACTTTCGTGAGGTCCAATGGATACTGATATACTGTGACGTGATTTTTCGAATCACGGCCACAAGGCGACTCCGGCTACCGAAACAGATAACGTTCTCGCCTTCCGGCTCCCTTCGGGTCGCCACCCTGATCAGAAACTACGCTCTCGGGTTGGGTAGTGCAGTTTTGCCAATGCTCTCGGACGATCTGGATAGAGGTTAGTGGAGGTCGAGGTGCTCGAATCTGCCGAGGGGAGATAGTCTCGACGTACCGAGTTGCCCGGCA
>JARPRG010000967.1:0-12666 GCA_031001745.1 Hartigia nigra | reverse complement strand
TATTGAAATTATGTATGTATCGCGATTGTGAATCACAGAGTTTATAAAACTTGACACCGAATCTCGCACGTTTTGTTCGAATAAATTGTATGTAATGTAAACTACTTCTAGATGCCATTAGTGATTCATCAATGGAAATGTTTTTATTTGGAACATACATGCGAATGAAAGTTTTATTTACAATTTCAGTAACTTCTCGAATTTTAGTCAGTGCGTCATTAGGATTATCTGTACTGGAAAAGTGTAAATTTTGGGAGATAGAAATAAATCGGTTACGGCTCATGATATTCTTAAAATACAGAGTTTCTATACTTTTATTTGCCGACCAATAACTTTGAATCGTGGGACTGGAAATTAGGCTCATTAAAATATTTAAGGCAATAAATATTTTTAATTCGTTCTCTTCAAGAGGTATAAAGTCTGCGTCACTTGCTCCATGTTTATTTGTTTCGGTAATTATTTTTGTAATCAACTCCTTGTTAAAAAATAGTTCAAAAACCTCCCTTCTAGACAGACCTCGTGTATTTACGGTTGCACCACCCACACTTGAAAAAGGATGTATAATGGGAGTATGATTTTCAGCTTTCCACACGTACTCTTCATTTATAAAACTATCGGACTGTTCATTTTCCTCATCACAACTTGACAGAATCCTCCGGCAACGTTTTCTAGGACGTCGTACCTCAATACTTGAATCCGAATCAGGATACTCAAAATCCATTGGGGCAACTAAATTTTAAATTATATTATAAAATAAGATAATTTTCGAAACTCGGATTTCTTGAATTTAAATATAGATTAAAAGCACTTACTCATAGTGACAGTTTGAACGATTTACACAGAAAAAGTAAAACTTTTTTAGAATACACTGATGTATATTAAACTGAATGAATTGAAACGCTCTCACAAATGATTAAACGTGATCTGTCCCAATTAAAAGATATTTTCCGACTAAATAAAAAAAAAAATAACGTAAACTAGCGGAATATTCCGCGCAATGATGCAAATGGGTTAATTATATTGAGTTTGACTTCTGGATCTATCATTATTATTGAATTATTGATTACTTCAGGGAAATAAAGTCTTATTGTTGGAACTTTGGCTCGATTCCCGACGTGGATGGATGCAATTCTTCCTCTGACTGTCTTTTGACTCTCCTTCAGACCATCGCCCGTCTGTCGAAGACTTAACCCATTACCCGAATTTGAACAAAAGGCTTTGTTATTTCTTTTAAGGAAATTGTTATAGGCTCTCTTACGACATTCGTCGATTGTATGACCAATATTGTTGCAATAACGACAAATTACTGGCTCAGGATTTGTATTTGGAGTGGATGTGTTTCTGGAATTAGGTTTCGGTTTGTCTTGATCGACTTGTAAACGCTTTGGTTTAAAACAATTTTCGATTTTATGCCCAATCTTTTTATAAAACATGCATTCTACGCTGCTTGTCTAAACAGGGTTTACGTTAAAATTCTTAGTTTTATTCAGCTTGCTGGCTCTCGTCGTGTTCTGCGTCTCTGACATTAAAGATAAATAAAGGACGATACCTAATATTTATCTAGATCTTTTTTGAGTTTAATTTCATCAACAATGCCTCCTGATTTTATCTTCTTACGAATGGCTTCTGCTAAATTTTGTATGCAAGTTCAGAACCGACAGACAAATGACACTAATGTTTCGCATTCTTTTTGATATTGGTGCCCATTTCCCCTTAAAATTTACTCACTGATGATAATCCTGAATAAAACTTTTCTAGTTCCTTGATAAATCCATCGGAATCTTTAATTCCCTCATTTTTATAATGAACATTTTAGTTCCGCCCTTAACCCTTTTAGTGCCGGGCGAAAAAGAGGTGCCTATGCGAGAATAAACGGCCAAATTTCACGGTTTTACTAGGGTTTGGGTAAATGCTCATAAAAACCAAATCAGAAACAATATTTACATGATTCGAAAAGCAGTATATCAAGGACGAAATAGAGAACAAAACAATGACACTAGTTTTTCTATATTAATTGGTAATTATAGAAATAACAAAGGTATAAAAGATCATAAAGAAAGTATAAGTCCAGTTCTCTCTTACAAAACGTATTTGCACATACAAAAGGTCACCTTTTCATCATAATCTTATATAGAACATTTATTACAAAGTATATACTTTGCATTTCCGATATATTTTGTAACAAGATAAATAATATTACATAACAAACATAAAAAATAACTCGAAGGTACATGGTAAGCGCCGGACGGATTATCTCTTCCGAAATACGTAATTGTTATAGGTAATATAACATTGCTGAAACAAAATTATGTTGTTATAAATATATTTGTGATATAATTTTGCATAATACTTCATTATAATAACATAAATATTTATATTTATATTTATATATTGTAAATGTGTAAAATTTTGTTATTATGACTCACCCAAATAATTTATTTAGCATTCGTGGCTATTAATGCACACACCATGCAATCCTTTATTGCGTCTGTTGCAAATTGTGCGTTTAGGCCCGCCACCGATTTTCGTTTAGGCCAGCCATCCTTTCTGCTGCACACCACGCAAGATTCACGCCGCAGATCGGATTTCGCCTGAGCGGCGACCATCGGGGTTTATGTTAGATTTCGTTAGCTCCAAGCTATAGGAAAAAGTCGTCATCCACAAAGAGTTAAAACGAAAAACTATTTTTTTTAATTCTCTCGTAATAAAATTAGACCATTTATAACGTATATTATAAATTTATTTTGAGATAGAGTTCTCCCGCAATGAGAATAGTAAAGCGCTATAAGGCGCCGGCCGACATATCGGCTCTGGCACTTCACGCCAGTACAGCAAGAGCCGATATATCGGCCTCCGGCACTAAAAGGATTAAATTTATTATGAAGCAATCTGACCAAAGGTCTGACGACTGTTGAAGAAATTAGTCCCCTGGCATATACGCAAGATTGAGTAAAAACACTTACTGGAATATTAGTTCCATCGAAAATAGGTACTGTTTCTAAAGCTTCCTTTAATGAAGAAGATGGTAGATAAATCGGAGGATTTTGAGAACTCAGTGTGTTATTTGGTGGTACGGAACTAAGAGTTAAGGTAGACGGAACGGGTTGTAAAGTTTCATTTGTTTGCGACATTGTTAAATCGACTTCCTCTATACCTTGCTCGCGACGATTAAGTTCGTCGATAGATTCTTGACGACGATTTAGAACTATATGAATTGGATGAATACCCAGTTTTCCCTGAATATGGAATTAGAAAGGTAGTTAGGATGGTTCGTTGGTATGACTTGCCGGTTTTACACGGTACATCCACGCGTTATATCTGCCCTGTCGCTATCTGACTCGTTACAACTGTCTGTCGTTCCTATTGAGTTACTATCGTGCCGAGGACAGCCAATATCCATCAACATTTCTCTAAAGCAACTAATCACTGTCAGCTTCCGAAGTACTATAACCCGACTGGCAGATTCCGCTGAACCTAATGTTGTGATTTATTACGATATGCGTTAGCAAAACATTGCAATTTGCACTACAGAATTACATAATTATAATGTAATTATTCAAATCATATACCGGCCACTCAATATTATACATTATTTTCTACAATCAAACCAACAACAACTGTTGGAAAGTTGGCATTAAGAAGTAAAAATCTATATATTTTTAATGGTTAAATAAATCTTTTTAAAATAATCTTTATATTTAAGTAATTGTTAAATTTTATATAGACCATTCTAGTCTGACTATCATTGATTTTTTTATAACCAAACCACCCGGAAAATCAGTTATAATATAATGATACCATTTAATCAGCATGTTGCACCATCACGGGATTAAGTACCCTAAAATAGCATTCAACTGCAAAGTTAATATTGTTAATAAAACTATTAACATTCCCCTCTGTCTTAAACGTGATGGTTTTATTTGTATATTGTTATTTGTTTTAATTACATGAGAACACAAAGCCTGTTTGTGAATACTTAAGTACACGCTATCCGCAGCAACGGTTTTTCTTCTACTTCTAGCAAAAAAGCGGGAACCACGTACGCATGAACGCAGGGCCTGCCAACTCACAAAAAAAAAGAAAAAAAAAAGACTAGATCGGTCCGCGAATTCCCTAGAAAAGGGGGCGCCACCTAAAAATACTAACAAAACGTACAAAATATTTAATAATCACACACAATCTCAAATCTCTCAACACAATCAAACATTCTCGTATTATAAAATATGTATTCAAATATTTTTCAACAAAACATTGATTATATGTTGTTACGTATTTCCAGACCACGCGAGACCGCTAACGGTAAAACGTGACCTTCGGCCGTCCGCCCCCGCTCATGCATCCGCAAGCCACGCCTGACCGCCAGCCAGCCTTTATTTCACTGGTGCCGATGAACCGATATGTCTCGGGAGACGAGAGGGGCCCACCTCGTCTCCACCAAAACGGCACAAGGCTAGGAAAATGGAACCCGTCGATTTTTAGAGCCGCGTGAAATCGACAAACGCAACCGGAACTGTCAATTTTTGGGGGCGCGTAAAACTGACAAACGCAACTGGATGCATGAACGAGAGCGTATGGATGCGGAAATGCACGGCCGCTCAGGTTGCTGCTTGTGGTAGAGAGGGTCGGAGTAGGGGACCGGCAAATAGTGTAATCCAGCGAGAACTACTTTGACGGGAACGCGAACAGACCAGATAATGAAACGGGAGACCAGAACATGTGATCGGGAGCGAAACAGGAAACCTGACGCCTATGGCTATCGGGCTATTCGAAATCCCAGCACCAATTAATAAAATTGGTACGACTCACCGGAGCAGGTACAGCTAATCCGCGGGAACGAAGAATTCTCCTAGGGTCATCCCGCAACAATCTCGGAGATCCTCCGTGGTCGCTTCCCCTGGACACAGGGCGAAAACAGGGCATTAAAAAACTTAACCAGGACCTAGGGGTTCCTCCCCTGCCCGTAACCATAACCCATTCCTCCGCCCGTTCTCCAGCCCTGTGCCCTCACTCCTTGGGGCACCGGCATTGCACCCGGGCTTCTGCCGATCCGCGGAGACGCCTCGTCGGGTGTTCTCTGCCGGGCTACCCAGTCCCTCGGGCCTTTCCCCTCACGGCAGATTCGAACACGCAGACCTTCTCCATCCCAACACGAATCCTTTCGGGAACTTCAACATAATCGTGCGAAACTAGCCGAGAGAGTAACTTTTGAACAGAACGACGACTCGGTAGTGGTTAGCAAATCGTGAACGCTATCCAAACAGTAACTAGAGTCCTTTTGTGACCGTGAATCGAATAATCACGTCACAACCTATGCCATAATTAAATGCTAATTAAAAGCTATTTTAGTGTTCCAAAACTAGTTTGTCCCGCTCTACCCCTAATGCTAGAAACGTCCGGACTTTTTAACCCTTCGTGGTGACCACATTTTCACCCCAATGAAAGGTTGAGGTTGAATATCTCTAAGTTCATATTTTTGAATTGGCCGTGTCTTGTTATGTATAGATAGTTCGAGGTAATCTGTATATAGTCTAACACCAGAGCTCAGCTGAAAAGCGTTAAGTTATCTGTGGCAGTTAAACAAAATAGACCTCTCACATGTTGGGATCACAATGACCCCAGTGTGACCAAGACGCATTCTAAAGTGCATTTTGTTCTGATTTATTTTGATTACTTTTGTGTAATTTTTTATTCATTGAATTTTAAATGCTACTTTGGCAAAAAAATTATTTAAAAAAGAGCTCGCTGCTTGTTTTGCAAGAGGCAGAATGATAAAAAAAAAAAGAGGTATGTCTATCCTGCGAGCGCCCGATGTGCGACAAGCACCCACGTGTTATTGTGCATCCATTTTGGAGACCAAGAATGCAAATTTTTTAACTTTTTTGTTTTATATTTTACCTATAGTTCAAACAAGTATTTAGCATGAAAACTATACTATTAAAAACATAAATAAATACAAGATTTTCTAATAATTCTCATCTCATCTGTTTCTCATCTCATTTGTCTCACAAATTACTTTCTTCATTTCTCAAACTAAATACTTTTTTTTGGTGGAATCCGCATTATTGCACTAATTTTTTTGTTAAAGTATCACATGTACAAAATATATCCTTACATTTTTGTAAAAAAAATATAAAAAATTAAGTTAGTTATGATTATTTCAGTAAAATAAGTTATTTTTCATCGATATTTCCATTTACGATTTTTTTAGGTATGTTAAAATTAAAATTTCGAAAAAATTTGTAAAATATTTAGATTTTATGTTTAACATTTAGTTTAATGTTTAGTAGTTTTTATTTATTAGGCACTGCCTGCTTTACCGGCTGGCTTGTCACTCGGTCACGCGGTCTTTTAATCGACGCTCGGATTGGCGAATCGGCATTCCGGCGCATGTGCGTTCAGCCCTCCAGTGTCTTTGTCGACTGCCGGGCCGACCATGTGTCCTCTCTTTGTCGCTCTCTCGAGATGTCTTATATGAGTAAACGATAGACTCACCGGCTCGACAATTATCGCTAACGTATAGTAGAATATATTGCAGGTAATTTAAGTAACCTGCAATAACACAAAGAACACAAATCCTATTTCGAAAATTATATCTTATTCGTAAGTTTGTCCCTACGAGCGCTCGAGGAGTTACAGGCGAGCGATGACGTCGAGGAGAAGAGTGAAACTATTTTCCTGTCACAGTATTTACATTCATCATTTCATTTGAATATTTTGTAGATAAGACCAAAACACGTCCCTCTTATCTTTCCACTTCAATACTGTGATGCCATTATTATTCTCTTTGGCAATCATGTCTCAGCGTTTCAATTTAATAACTAGTACTTCCTTCGGATTTCCTTTCCAATTTATTCTAAGAGTGCCAATTAGATGGATATTTTTGTTTATTAGCTTATTCGCCAAATCGATACTGAAGTACCAGCTATCGATACATAATGTGTGACCTTTATGAAATAAAGTGTCAAATAAAGACATTACAACGTTTGAAGGTGTTGTATTTTCCTTATCAAGTGTTTTTCCGGTGTAGACACGAAAATTGTATGTATATCCACGACCACAGCACAATTTAAATAGTTTTATTGCATATTTGTTTTTTTTTTGCTTCAAATATTGCTTGAATATACATAGTTCGCCCTCGGAATGGGATTAGTGACTCGTCAATGCATACTACCTTGGTGGTGTTGTGGTTCCCAAATGTGAACACACAGGTCGACTAACCGGAATCCTTGGATTCTGAGAGTCGAAAGTTTGTAGGATTTGTTTCCGAGTTAAAAATTAGAATTTACACAATTGTATCAAAGATGAAGAAAAGGTTTTTATTTCGAAGAAATCAATAGTTTAGTTAATCGGTATAATTTGTAATAATTGGTATTTTGCGAGATCGAAGGTACGAGGACGAGGTTAGTTTTCCGACTAAATCACAGACAGTGATGCTTCTCTCAGACCGTTATAACTCCGTCTGTCGAGTCATAGGACCGTCGGTTATTATATAGAGAGAGTTTGAAATTTTGAAGGAAAACAATCAAGTGCGCATATGGTTAAGTTGCGTTAATTGTTTTCCCTTTTGCTTGAAATTTGGTCATCGGAATGTGCGGCATTTGTGCCTTGCTACAATTCGCCGTCTCTGACGTGATACTCGTTTCTGACGTAGGGGATTCGTTACTTAATTTATAACAATAATATGTTTGAAAATTTGTATTCAATTCGTCTATCATATATTTAATTTTTGATAGACGATCACGAGTGTCAACAACTTTATTATTTGCGAAATGCATTTTCAAGAGAGTTTTGGATCGATCCCTGCTTATTACTTTTTGCGGGAATGTTTGAGCAAACAATGGGTCCCGAGACCAATATAGACGATAGGATGGAAGCTTCACCATTCCCATCCATATTATCAGTCCAAATAAACGTTTTATTTCATTTTTGTTTTTTTGGATTCCATTTACCTGATTGTTTAGAGCCGATTTTGCATTGAACAGCATAGAGATTTGTCTGCTCACTGATGTGTTCAAACATTTCGTCAGTGACAAAAAGTGCATAAAAATCTTCGACTCTCCTACAATTCTGCACTTTCTCATTACTTTTTTTGACACCGTAGGCACTTGTAAAAGGCACAAGATTTAGATGATTGCCTTTTGGATCAAACCATTCATTTTGATCACTGATTGCGTTCGCACTTATGCGACAACTGTCGTTGTCAATCTCCATTGCCTGGTCTAATGAACTATTATCTTTCAAGGATGGCAACCGTAATACACGGCGATGTCGACGTGTGGATGATAAAAATAAATCGCTTGATGTATCACTATCGCTTTCTCTTCCGGACATTTTCGGTTTTATGGGCAACAAATATTTTCAAATAGAAGCAAACATTTTCAATTCGCGTGTGTCGTTTACACTTCCGTGGCTTCTTTCTAACTGATCGTCTCTTGCAGGTCACCTTTTTGCAATTCGTATACATTGTCCTAGTCCAGAAGAGAAGACGAAACAAAGTAGATCCCGTTCATTCTGGCCATTTGAAATATACCTTTAACATGTTCACGGGCTGTAGAAAAATCTCATTTGGCACCACAGTGAAAATGAATGCTATAGTATTCACGTCCGCGAACATGTTAAGTGCTCGCTCGCCGCCGGCTAAACGGAAAGCACAGCAATATTGGCGCCGGGCTCAACGTGTTAAACAATGTTCAGTAATTTTGTTGACCCAGTAGAACAAATAGTTTACGCATGGCAACCATTTAATCTTCTTGGGATCGTTATGTGACCAATTTAATATTCTCGGGAAGTGTGACCACGAAGAGTTAAATGTAAATTAAGCTGGGATGACCACATCCAAACCATATTGAAGGTAAGTGCTACCGAATTCTAACTTATATATTATTTGACGGCTTTTTAAAGACTTTCGAATGAGACCAAATTCGATCGAATCGGACCATTCTATTCTCAGATCCCGAATTGGATTCTTTTTTTATCTTTGAGTACACACTAGCGATATAGTCATACCCAGTCTAAAAATTCATACTCTTTTATAGCATTTGAACTGATACATAGACCGATTTCTCAATTATTCCCTTGAAGCAATATAAATACCATTACTACCCCTTCATATACGATAGATATCTTTTCCTAATATACTAGAGATACGAATTACGCAGTTATAGACACGCAATTAGTCTTAAAATTCGTTTTGAATTAACGGTTCGACATTTCTGCATCAACCGCATTTACCGCTCCATTCCCTAGGTCGAAACTCACCCTCTCTTTATCTACTTCCTTGTATCTTGGCATGCGAAAGAGCTGGACGTTTCAATTGGCCTTAAAATTCCTTTTGAATTAATGGCTCAACATCCATGCACCGGCTAATTCTGTAGCAAAATTGTCGCGATTATATTTTTCTGATACTTCTGTAAATATCAAGTATACCTTATCGATGTAAAAATCGTCTCAGGTGTGAGTTTCCTACATTTCTCAATACTAAGATGATTCTTGCAACTTTCATCACCACTTATCGGATCGCTTATTTTTTTTCGATATCCTGCCAAGTGCGAACAAATTTTGGGCGGAATCGGAAAGGTCATCACAAAGATCAAATGCCACGAAGTTTCCTATGAGTAACGAACGAAATATTTTCTAACGAATATAGTTCTATGATTAAATGTACATAAACTATGTACTAAACCTATCTATTCCATACCTATTTTCAAAAAGACCGTGGCTACTTTTTTATTACAAGCTCCTTCCTTCGAATAGAGTTGTTCTTGGGAAAGAGCCATATACTTTATTAAGGGGAAATGATACTACTGGCCGAACTCTGAGTTGACGGTGCTGCCCCGTATTGTGGCTAGCCGTGGAAACACACGACTATACTTTTGTACGGTTTCATGACGTGGCGCCTTAATCATGCTTAACAACTTGACACGTTGAAATAAAAACATTCCCTGTACACTTTTCGCTGCAGTATAGTCGCCCTACAAGCAACAAAGATTATGGCCAGTTGTTTCACCTCTGGATAAGTTCCCGATAACTTCATCCAAAATCTCCATAGAATAGGGTACCTTTATTCGGAGGATAAACTTACCCAGGGTGAAGAAACCGGCCATTAAGGTGACAGACGGAAGAATGCGATGCTTTATTTGTCAAAGGTAATGTGCGACAAATCGATGAAGAAACATTATCTTTGGCGAAAAAGCATTGATTGTGAAATTTTACTATGGTAGTAGCTAGCACGAAATACATATTTCTATCTGTCACTTTAAGTTATTTTACTCGTGGACCGACTATAAATAAAATAAACACCACTGGCGCACGTTGGGATTAGCTGTGTTACTACTAGCGCTTGCTGTGATAAGCTGAAATTTTAGGCGAAGCAAATTGGCGCATTGACAATTGCACATGTTCGCACCCAAAAAATTCGAAATTCGCTATACGGCAGCAATTTTCAGCATTATGGTATAAAGTTGAGACACGTTAAACATTCCCTGCGTGTCCTTTTTTTCGATTTTCATCGATGGTTCTGTACAACAGTGGGAGAAGTGTTGCATAGGAATGGCAAAGATATTGTCGTGACGTCATAACACGTCTGTACGTTATCACTGTCGATATTCACCTGTGTTTCATATACTTTCTAAGAAATATTAAACAAATTCAGGTTTGCGAGGAAAGTCATTTCATGGGAAGTCTTCAACTTGGTGTAAACAATTTATTGACAGTACTTTCTACAATGACCTTTTTGGGTGCAAAGTTTTTTCGATTCCATAGAATTTTATAAAGTGGAATATAAACTTAAAATCTATCTATGCCTATCTTAAAACTATCGGTATTTAATCTGGTACAGGGTCTTAGACTTACGAGTTAGTGAAATAAGTACACAGCGACATAGAATATAGTAGGGTGTAAAGTATAATAGAACAGAATAAAGTAATGTAGACCGCAGTCACCGTTTACATCTCTAGTCCTTGTATCGACCCTTAGTTGTTAAGCCTCAGATCTCTTGATATCCCGTTCGAATAGATATTCGCGTAGGCCGCGTTTAAAAGCACCAACTAACAAGGCATTCCTGAGATCCTCGGATAGCGAATTCTATAATGCTAGTACACTAAGTAGCTGTACCCCGTACAGGAATTTAGTTAGGGATTTCACAGGGCCCTTTCTAGTTTGCCCTAATTTGATTAGGGGCCAAGTAAAGCAAACTAATCGTAGCCCTACTAGGCTGGCCACACTTCAAAGCATGGGCTCTTTATAAATCTCCATACGTGGCCCTGTAAAGGCTTCTTTCCACGTCCTAATCAAATAGCTGGGCTCTAGAAAGGCCCCAAATGAAACTTGAATGTATCCTTACTGATTTTAAGTAACTATATGTTAGCTTCATAGGAACTAAATGGTATATTTAAAAAAAATAATTTTCAATTCAATCAAAATTTATTGTTTCTCAAACATATTATATACATGGCGATACCTGTATGTATTGTGACATGATTTTTCCAAAATTGCGTCACAAAACACCATAATCCGCGAACGAAATTAGCTTTTTTCCACACAGGAAAGGCATAAGTAGTAATAGTTCCGTTATGGCGAGACTTGGGTGCGTGGTCTAAATAGAGGTGGGGGTTAGTCCCAGAGGTTTGAAGGCGAAAATTTTTCGTTTCTAATTTCGAAGGGGGTGTAAAGGTTTGTGGTTGAAATTTTTTGTGCACGATTGGGATTATAGCCTGAGTGGACGGAGTCAATATTAGGTTCAAAAGTTTTAGACGAAAATTTTTCGTTCCAAATTTTGAAGGCCCAACAAAAGATCTCAAGGACTGTTTGCGATGGGTGGCATATCGCAATATGCGGCCATTATGTTTTACCAGATGTGAAAATTATGGAGACGTTTACGACGTTTCGAGGACTAGTTGCAGGTCTGAAAAGTTTCAAGACGAAATTTTTTTTGGTGTAACCGAAGTATGGGTGGTGGGGGCTAGACCCTTGTGAAGATGGGCTGGAAAAGAACCCTCTAGTAAATTTCTAGCGATCCCCGCCATCAACCCCTACCACTCTATTCTGAATACTTGTATATAAGGCCGCCCTCATGTTCCGAGACAGGTAATGATATAAGAACAGTCTTTATTGATATTACTATATCACTATGGCAGAGCGTAATACAAATTTGAAGGAAAAAATAGTGAAAACTGTGGTAATAAGTCGGGACCAAAGATTCAAAGGAGAGACTTCGTCGAAAATAGTAAGTGTATTTCAAATATGTTTACGATTGGTAAAATGTATTGTTCAAGACGCATCTTACTAATAAATAACGCCTTCGCTTACTAGACGAGACCATCGATGATGCTATACAAGCAGAAGTGTACAATACCGTCAGCAATGAAATTGAAAAGATAATACGATTTCTACGGTCCGATGATGACAATGACACCGTCAACAATACCAAGAGCAACTTCTGGAACTATCTAAAGGGCATTCACGATGAAGATGTCACATCGTCGTATCAGGTGGGCGGAGGTGCAGAAGTTTTGCCTGGAGGTAAAAATTAAAATTGTAGGCCAGGCAACGAGGCACTTTCAAAGATTTAAACTCGATGGATTGTGTACCACGTTAGTAGAGGTAGCCCACTCCGGGGCGTCACAACAAACCCCCCACCACGCCACCCGAGAGCGTAGCGAGTTCCCC
>JARPRG010000966.1:0-12695 GCA_031001745.1 Hartigia nigra | reverse complement strand
GGGCGGGGGAACTCGCTGCGCTCCCGGGTGGCGTGGTGGGGGTTTGTTGTGACGGCCCATAGTGGCCCGTATCTACTTATTGTAACACATATTTCCAAACTTGAGAATCTGGCACATAGCCTTAAATTAGCAGGGGTAAATATAACCGAAAGCATGCTTATGACAAAAATTCTGCTAACGTTATCTGCAAGTTTTGATTACTTCGTTAGCGCATGGGAGTCTACTGCTGAAGCGGAACGTACAAAAGACAATCTTGTATCAAGACTAGTTATCGAAGAGTTTCGTCAAGCAAGAAGAGAAGAAAAAGAGAATGCACTCGCAGCAAATGTGCACCAGCAAATGAACAAGGGTCCTAAGTTCGGAAATAACAATAATCAAAATAATAAATATAAAAACGGTTCATCAAGACCTGGTAAATGTTATAAGTGTCACAAACAGGGACATTGGGCAAGAGAATGCCGTAGTCGTATACAGGAAAATGATACAAAAACAATCAATGGCGAAGGACTTGTCAGTCAAGCCTTGGCATCTATGCAGAATATGGACGTTAGTGTAAATACTTGGTACTTAGACTCAGGAGCCTCAGATCATATGACACATAGAAAGGATTGGTTTGTGTCATACAAACCATTACAAGAGGAATTATGGGTACGCATAGGTGATGGAGGTTGTATTCGTGCATATGGAAGAGGAGACATCAATGTTTCAACTTTCGACGGGCATCAATGGAATCAAAACCATCTGTCAAATGTACTGTATGTACCTAAACTAAAATATAACCTTTTCTCATCTGGTGTTGCAATGGATAAAGGATTAGAACTGCAATCAAATAATGTGCAATGCAAGTTTCTAAAGAAAGGACGTACGATTGCAATGGGAGAACGAGTTGACAAATTGTTTGTTATGAAATTTAAAGTAGACTCGCCAAATGGAGCAAAAGTACAAGAAAATGATGCACAAGCAAATGTTGCATCGACAGACACACTCAATGTCTGGCATCAAAAGTTGGTTCACCAAAATTTGACAAGGGTGAGACAAATTTTGAACAAATTTGAAATAAAGATTAAAGAAACTGAAGAGCCTTTCTGTGATGCCTGTGCCATAGGCAAAAGTCATCGTCTACTATTCCCTGACAGTGAAACAAAAACTGATCACATAGGAGAGCTAATTCATGCTGATGTATGTGGACCAATGCAAACTGAATCCATGAAAGGAGCAAGATACTTTCTACTATTTAAAGATGATTTTTCGCATTTTCGCACTGTATACTTCATAGCAGCAAAATCAGATGTGCATGGTTGCGTTGAAGATTACATAAGGAAATATGATAAACATTGCCCAAAAGGAATTAAAACACTGAGAACGGACAATGGTTTAGAATTCACGAATCATCGAGTTGCAGACTTGTTAAAAGGTTTTGGAATACAGCATCAAAGGACTGTAGCGAATTGTCCTGAACAAAATGGATCAACTGAAAGGGAAAACAGAACCATTATTGAAGCAGCTCGTACTCTACTATGTGCAGCAAATTTTCAAACAAAATTTTGGGCTGAAGCAATAAATACAGTAGTTCATGTCTTAAACTACACCGGAAAAAGCACTGTGAAGAATACTACTCCATATGAACTCTGGAATACACGGAAAGTACAAATAAAAGACCTGCATATTTTTGGAGAAGAAGTTTATGCACACATTCCTAAAATAAAAAGGCAAAAGTTAGATCCAAAAGCTGAAAAAGGTTATTTTCTTGGATACGAAGGAAATGTAAAAGGGTATCGCATATGGTTCCCGCAACAAAATTCTGTGCAAATATTAAGAGATGTTATTTTCTCTGGAAGAATGAAAACCAAAAATGATATAGAAAAAGGAGAAAAAGAAGTGATAATATACTCACCTGAAGAAAACGAAGAAGTTGTACCTGAAAAGAATAGAGAAGAAGACTTACCAGAAGAGAATCAAGAAGCTGGTTCAGAAAACGATAGAGAAGAAGACTTACCACAAGAGAATCAAGGAGTTGATTCGGAAACCGATAGAGATGAAGACTTACCAGGAGAAAACCAAGAAGAAGTTGAACCTGAAAAAAGTCAAGAAGAAGACCTGATTGAAGAAAACTTAGAAAATAAAGAACCTGGAAACAGTACAAATGAAAACGCACCTGATGAAAATCGTACTGCGGATACTAAAGTATTAAGAAAAAGGTCCTTATTACGGCCTCCAGAACGTTATAATAACTATGTTAGTATAGAAGAACTTTTTATCGCAGAAAGTCATGAATCAATGGCATTTGATGAGGCTGCAAACGGTAAGGATGCAGCAATGTGGAAGAAAGTCATGCAAGAAGAAATCGATTCGCTCATACAAAACCGAGTATGGGAGCTAGTTGAGTTACCTAAGAACCAAACTTTGATGGATAATCGATGGATATTTAAGATCAAAACTGATGCAAATGGAAATATACAAAGATACAAAGCCAGACTAGTGGCAAAAGGATTCAAGCAGAAAGAAGGAATAGATTATAAAGAGACATTTAGTCCGGTGGTGCGATTTGATTCAATTAGAGTCATTTTGACATTGGCAGCAAGAGAAAGTCTATTTTTGAGGCAGTTTGATGTTAAAACAGCATTTCTAAACGGAAACATTGAAGAAACTATTTACATGCGACAACCAAAAGGTTTTTCAGACGGGACCATGAAAGTCTGTAAACTGCTGCGAAGCATCTATGGATTAAAGCAATCATCCAGGTGCTGGAACCAACGTTTCAAAGAATTTCTCAGGAAACATGATTTGCAAGCTACAAATGCGGATCCGTGTGTGTTTGCTAGTGGTAAGAAGAAAGGACGAAGATTGATTTTAGCTATCTACATTGATGATGGGTTGATAGCAGCCAATAGTCAAGAAACGGTAAATGATTTACTTCAAGAGCTGGAGCAGGAGTTTGAAATTAGTCATGGTAAGGCTGATATGTTCCTTGGGTTACAAATTGAACAAAAGGAAGATGGATCGATTTTCTTACATCAGACGGCATATACACGGAAAATAATAGACAGATTTAGATTGGAAAAAGCGAACCCAGTAACTGTTCCTGCAGATCCTCATCATGAAATGTGTACTTACATACATACGGGAGATCAATCCGAGGAAACCAGAGCACCTTACAGAGAGGCCATCGGTAGTCTATTGTATTTATCAACAGGGACAAGGCCGGACATCGCATTTGCAGTAAATAAAGCAAGTCGCTACATGGAACATCCTACAAAAATCCAGTGGAATGCAGTAAAAAGAATAATCAAGTATCTTATTGGAAATTTGAATTATGGATTGAAATTTGAGAGAAAACAGAATACTGACCTGAAAGCTTATAGTGATGCGCACTATGCTGGAGAATTAGAGACTCGTCGATCAACCACAGGATACCTACTTAAATGGGGAACAAGTGTAGTCTCTTGGAGCTCACAGTGGCAGTCTACATATAAAGTAGTAAAAGAAATAGTGTGGATCAGAAAGCTAATTGGAGAATTGTTTGACATACAACAAGTACAAATTACATTATATGTAGACAACCAAAGCGCAATACAGCTGATTAAAAATCCAGTCTTTCACAAAAGGACAAGCACATAGAAATACGCTTTCATTATGTGCGAGAAAAATACGAAGAAAAGATTTTTAAACTAGAGTACATCAGCTCAAAGGATCAGCTTGCGGACATATTAACAAAGCCACTTACACGACAAGTGTTTGAAAAAAAACCGAAATGAGATATGTAAGACTGGTTAAGAGAATAATTACAAGTAATGTATAATTATGTAAACAGAGGGAGTGTTGAATGGGGTTTACCATAATTATGTTTTTTATGTAAGGCAGAGGGAGCCTCTGGTTTAGAGTCAATGTTTTTAACTAAGGTGTGTACTTCCTCTCTCGCACTTGGATCTTGAGATAATAAAACAAGACGTGTGTGTGTTCGAAAGGTTTTTGCTATTATCCTTTATTGTGCCCATCCGAGTATCAGAAATAGGATTAGTGAACAATTACAACATACTTACTTAGGTCGACAATATCGGGAATCATCTCTCGGACCGTGAGGCGCTATACACCGAAAACGCGAACCGGCCCCGAAGTCGAGAACGCGTCAACCAACGAAGCTTAGTCCTCGAAAATCAGACCAGAGGCTCCTAAGCGCGCGCTCCCTCCACTCCGTATAACGATTGTATAAGGAAACTGAGCGACAGAGAGCCCGGAAACACCCTTCTGTCCCAAGCTCTTATCTTAAACCTAAAAGGCAAAGGATCACGGCGATCAGAGGGTAGGAATAACCAACACACATTCCCAATTCCCAAAATTTATTTATTTAACAAAAAAAAACAGAGAAAAGGAACACACAGAATGAAACACTCGAAGAGGAGGACGCCCCTCACCAGCTTTCGGGATCGCAGTAACAAAAGAGGAAAAGTGACACGTTAATATTTTGGCAGACGCATGCGACATTTTCTAGTATATGCATAGTTTCGGGAATACTCACAGCCACCAGCGACCGGCTTCCTTCCAAAAGGCAACCATTTCCAGGAGCCGGCGGAGGCTGAAAATATCCTCGCAGTCCCAATCCTCCTGCTCGATGAGGTCCCAGCCGTTGATCCCTCTTTTTGCATCCCTTCGGGCACGCCTCTTCGCCACCATGGCCTCGATGTCGATATACCTATGTAGCTGTAAATAATCAACAGAGATAGTTAGATCAGCCGTAACCTGACGAACACCGTGAGTAATACACAGAAGAAGCACACTCACGATCAAAGCCACTACCACCAGCTTCCGCGTACTCTTCAAAGCTTTCGGGACCATCTTGTTACCTTAACGAGAGACAGGAGTAGAATGAGGTCCCGCTCCGAGACTCTACCGCGAAATCGCGCAGAACGGACGGGCAAGTTAACGCCAGTGTCAGCATTCGGAGAAATCCACACTGCAGAGAACGAACATTGATACATAATACGGTACTTACCTTAAAAACACAAATGCAGCAAAGCCAACACTATACACACTATCACGTGGACCGTACCGCCACCAACGACCCAGGAATGCGGCGAACCATCGAGAACGGGGAATTTTCCGGATAAATCTCCCCCGAAGATGAAGAGCGCAAGATCACTCGCTAGGATCGAATATAGGGACCTTGTAAAGTCCACCATGCCCACCACGAACCCCCGACCCGCTTCAAGAAGACGCCACTCCCTTTTGGACCAACCCACACCCAGGAAGGAAGGCAACCTCCAAATCCACCCGGAGGGATTTGAGGAAGCATCACCAAAATGGCGATGTTCCATCTAAGGAGGGAGATGTTAAGTCCAACGCAACGCCCCGCTCCCTCACCCCTTGCCCATCAACAACCCCTTCACACCCCATTAGATATCGCAAAAAAACCACAACCAATGTAACCAATCGTAGACAAACATGCGTTACCTTTTTTTTTTTACGTGGGGGAAATCTTCGAAATACACCCCGCCCCCGGGGAAGGGATGGGGTAGTGCCGGATTCATACCGGCTAAAACCCCCACGGTGGCCACCCTCTGCGTCTTTGGGAGGGCCCCGGGATCTCTTCACGAACGCAACCGGGACCCTCCTTGTGACGCCATGCCAGAGGGCACTTTCTCGGGGAGAGGGGTATCCCTCTCCTATCTGGCCGATTATGTGGCGTGCGTGGGCCACACACACACGCCACCTACCTCGGCCGCTCTTTCGAACGACCATCCAGCCTGGGCCGCCAGCGGCCTCGGTGTCGCCCTTAAAAGGGCGGTTATCGCCACCCCCTCATCACCGTTCTGAAAAGTACGGATTTGATGAGGGAGCGACGCCACCAACACGCACGACTCGCCGATTGGCGAGCGGGGGAGGGTCAGTGTCATAGGAAAGTGTGACTAAAGGGACCCTCCCCCCGGTAAAGTCCTGAAAAGGACTAAGGCGGGGCCGCATCCCCCCTGGGACGACCCTGCCTCCTCCTCACCCTGGAGGGATCAGATCTCTCACGATCCCTCTCGGCGGCCTCCTTCTGCAAGAGGACCTCCTCACAGAAGGAGACCACCGCATCCCACGCTCCCTCGCTATCAAGCATGGCCCTGAAAAGGGCCGGGAGCGCGAGATCAGGGCCCACAACACCAATAAGGATACGGCGCTGCACCTCCCAGGCCGGACAAACCTGAAGAGTGTGCTGCGCCGTGTCCTCCGCCGCGTCACAATGGTGGCACATAGCCGTCGCCTCCCTACCGATGCGCCACAGATACCTTCCAAAGCAACCGTGACCGGTTGCTATCTGTGTCACACGGTAGGTGAGTCTACCCGAGCCGCGGTCCAGCCACTTGTCAAGATGTGGCAGGACCGCCCCGACAGGCCGTTGACCGGCACACGCCTGTAACCGCGTGCGCCATAAGGAACGGGTATTCTGTCGGGACTGGCGTTTAATAGCCCCGACCGCCCTCGCTGTGGCCAGGGTCCCACCCTGGCGGAGCCTCCCCATGTTATAGTATAGTGTTCTATACTGCTCCGCCAGAAGATCGAACGGTGGAACCCCGGACAGCATGACCGCCGCCTCGAAAGAAGTGGTTCGGTATGCCCTCACGACCCGGCAGGCAAGCCTACGTTGCACGCGTCGCAGCATGCTGCTGCTTTGCGTGCTGCCTGCCAGGTCTTTGGCCCATACGGGTGAACCGTATAGGGCCATAGACCGAACCACCCCCATATAGAGGCGGCGGACCTTCTCGGACGGGCCCCCAAGGTTTGGTAGTAGGCGGCAAAGACTGTTTGCCGCCTTGTCCAACCTGGGGGCCAGGCGGTCGAAATGCCTGTCAAAACGCCAGCGGCTATCGATGTCGAGGCCGAGGTACCTCATACAATCCCCAACCTCGACATGGGCGACTCCGATCCGTATTTGGGTCCTGGGTGGAGGAACCCCGCGACGACGCCTTCCGAGTAGCCAAATGGCTTCTGTCTTCGCGGGGGCTATCTCCAGACCCAACTCCCGAATCGCGGCGACGACTAGTGCCACCCCAACTTTCGCGAAATTCGCGGTCCTCCTCCAATCTTCCCCCAACGCCAACACCAGCGCATCATCTGCATAGCAGATGGCACTGACGCCGAGGGGAAGAGGCACCCGCAGTACCTTATCGTACGCGAGGTTCCATAATAAGGGGCCCAGAACGGACCCCTGTGGAACCCCACAGTACACATCCCTCCGCTGCAAAACGTGCGTTACCTAGGATAAGTATTAGGGATATAATAATTAAAGAATATAGTTATATTTTATATCTCACACTCTCTCGCATTTCCAAGAAACTCACATACACACGCACCTTCCCAGTGGATGACAGGAAAGACAGAGAAAGAGAGAGAATAACGCCGAGGATGAGTAGCGCGGACGATAGCGCTGAGTGGGACACCAAGAAGTGAGCTCGATAAGGCCATTGCTGCTGTTATAAACGGTATGTGTCATAAGATTGAGCAACCTGCTCCAGATAGAAACTAACGATGTGAAAAAATATTAACGCCGCATATTCCAGTCATAAGATGTGGAAACAAAGAGTTACAAGTTATGAAATATAAACATAACTCCTTAAGTAGCACGTATCCCCAAATTCCACAGCTTATTATAAAACCGACTGACGGCCCCATGCACGTCAGACGGAGTTATATCGGTTCGAAAGAAGCATCACTGCCTGTGATTTAGTCGGAGAACTAACCTCGTTTCTCGTAACCTTCGATCTCGCCAAATTCAGTTTACTTATACCTATTTTATTTTGTGTGACATCTATGTCTATTATTTCTTTTAATAAAATCTCACTTGCAGAGAGTTTAAGTTCTAACTTTCAACCCGTCAACGAATCCCAAATTACCCGACTCCCAGAATCTCGATTCCGGTGGTCGAACGTGATCCAAATTCAAAATCACAACATTGGTGGCAGCGGTGGGATTCCACGAGGGTCAAATACAAACGAGAAAAAGTGATAAGTGCAGACCAGATAAGTCACGCAGTCGACTAGGTCAGAGTGAATCAAGAAAGAACAGATCCAGTTCCGCAACGAGAGACCTAGGATCATCTAACGATCAGCAACAGGAGGCCAGAGCAACGACTCACGACCTACACCAAGAAGGAAGGCGACACCTCCGCTGACGACCTCAACAAAATGCACAGCTACGTAGTACTATTGTAAGTTAAGAAACACTAAAATGTACACCAGAGCCTAGCATTTGACGAACTCAGCCCCATGCAGAATAATATTCAAAACCATAGACTCACAGTTGGAAACGGCAACTCGCGGTCAGTAGATTCCTACCTAGATCGGTACATTGAACCACAGTTTTCGGGTGACCTACTTTTAGCTACTAACGACAGTCCATTAAGATCAACTCCCCGAACAGTACAACAGGGCATTCTTCGCACCTTACGCGAAATCGGGAACATTAATCATCATCGAGGACAACCTGACTCCTTTGTAGATTTTAGCTTATTTGAAAAAATGAGTAATCCCCAAGTCAACCCTCAGGAATTATTCCGAGATGACGAGAATGAAGTGGTAGGACGAGACAGACATGTTCATCGAACTCCTAGCGAACATGCAATAGATCAGGAAATAGAAAGGCTAAGAAACCGGATACCAGGGCTAGAAGCGCAAGCACCTGCACCCACTAGACCTACTAGAAGGAGAACATCTGTTCACACTTACATGACACTACAGGAAGCTAGAGGAATTCTAAAAACATTTAATGGAGAAAAACCAGAAACTCTTCCTGAATTTTTAGACGTATGCTCATACGTACTTGATCAAAGCAATCCAGCAGACCATGAAAACATAGTACTAGCCATACTAAAGACTAAATTAGAAGGCAAAGCCAGCCAGGCACTCTGTTATAAGGAGATCTATACATTCGAGGAATTGAAAAATGAGCTAGAACACTTGTACAGCCAAACAAGGTCAGCAATTTCGTTGCAGCTAGAATTTAATGCCTGTAGGCAGAAACCCCAAGAGGACGTAAAGGCTTATGGTCAACGTTTAGAAAGATTACTGATGGAACTAATAAAAGCTACAACTTCCCCGAGAAATTCGGCTATAAAAAATCAGACCATTGAAGAATTACTAAGACAACAAGCCCTAGGAATATTTGAGCAAGGACTAAATGATAAATTCCGTATGATAGTCAAAGTCAACCACTATGAGACGCTTCAGGCGGCGATAGCCGGAGCCATAGAAGAGGAGAAGAGTTGTGGTCCCAGAGACTCAATCGCTCCCAGGCTTTCCTCCAATCAGGAACATTTCAGGAGGACCATGCCACCGACATGTGACAAATCCAATCGAGCTGGGCACTTCGCCAGAGATTGTTACTCGAAAACAATAGCACCGCGAAGAAGCCTGCCAGCCCCTAGCACTTCCCAAAGATTTAATAAGATTCAAATAGTGTGCAGTGTTTGCCACAAATCAGGGCACAAAGAAAGCAGTTGTTGGAATAAAAATGGAGACCTCCGACCTCAAGCCACAGGAAAACCAAAACCCAGGAATGGAGAATCCTCAAAGGATAGAAGTTCCGTTAAAAGTCGGAAAAGAAATAACTCCGATTCAGAAGATGATACCCGTCCAGTACCTGCCTATCAGATAAATAAAATAAAGCATAAGTCTGAAGGGACGAATATTACAAAAATAAAAGCCGCGGAACTGAAGGACTCCATTGCTAGAATGATGATCGACTCAGGAGCCGACGTCAGCGTAATAAAAATCGGGAAATTATTTGAAGATGTACCCGCCAAAAACGAAGTCCTTACTTTAAAAGGAATAGGTGTAGAAGAAGTAACTACATTGTGTAAAATAACTCTAACTATTCATATAGGAGACGTATGCATCAAGCACCCTTGGCGAGTGGTAAAACATGACTTTCCTGTATTAGCCGACGGAATAATAGGCAACGACTTTCTAGAAAAGCATCGGGTGACCATCCAGTCGGGAGAATTTGCAAAGCTATATGGATTTACTTGGAAGTTGGAAAAACCTTCTCGTAAAATCCTTTTGGACCCAAGATCCGAAACGATCATAGCAGCAGAAACCTCGAGCAGAAAAGAAGGAATTGTGGAAAAAACCGAATTACAACCTGACGTAATACTAGGCGGTTGTGTAACCAAACCGGCATTCAAACTATGCACGGTCAGCGTTCTAAATACGACTGAACGGACAGTGGAACTCGACATACCACGCGTAGGAATTGAAGAATTGCAAATCACGTCCAACGAGGCCAATAATTCGAAAGAAGTACCAATATTTAAAATTTCACCAAGCCCACAAGCTAGCAGAATGACTCAGCTTCGGGACAATTTGAGGACAGATCATCTCAACAAAGAAGAACGAGAAAATTTACTCGAAGTGTGTGAAAAATATCACGATGTGTTTCATTTAGAGGGTGACAAATTTGGATACACGAATACTACATCGCACGAAATACCAGTCATCCCAGGAACAGCCCCAATTAATATAAGGCCCTATAGGTTACCAGAGAGCCAAAAATCAGAAATTAATAAGCAAGTACAGCAAATGATGAATGACGAAATAATCAGGTCCAGCGTCAGTCAATGGAATGCACCACTGTTGGTGGTACCTAAGAAAAACGATGCGTCAGTCATACCAAAAATGCGTATCGTAGTGGACTTTACAAAGGTAAACGATGTAACTATCGGCGACTCATTTCCACTACTCAATATTAATGAAATATTGGATCAGTTGGGCAATGCCAAATATTTTAGCACTCTAGATCTGGCATCCGGATTTCATGAGATCACAATGAAAGAGGAAGATAAATGCAAAACTGCATTCTCCACAGCTCACGGGCACTACGAGTACAACCGCATGCCTTTTGGGTTAAAGAATGCTCCCGCAACCTTTCAAAGACTGATGAATACGGTTCTCGCAGGAATGCAAGGTCTCCGCTGTTTCGTATATCTAGATGATATAGTGATTCACGCAATTAACCTGAAAGAATATAACTTGCGACTGGAGGAAGTCTTCCAAAGACTAAAGGCAAACTCACTAAAGTTGCAACCTGACAAATGCGAATTCTTACGGAAAAAAGTAAGTTACTTAGGACATGTAATCACGGAGGAAGGGATAAAACCAGATCCATCAAAGGTAAAGGCAGTTCAGACCTTTCCCACACCCAAAAACGTCAAAGATATCCAATCCTTCCTGGGATTAGCCGGATACTATAGACGATTTATAGAACAATTTTCGCGAATCTCTAAACCTCTAACACAATTATTGAAGAAAGACGTTGTGTTTGAATGGGCATCATTGGAGCAGGAAGCTTTTGAAAAATTGAAAGAAACGCTAACTAGCGCACCACTGTTACAATATCCTGACTTCTCCAAACCATTCATAGTGACTACAGACGCCTCAGACAAAGCTATAGGCGGAATATTGTCACAAGCACTAGTAGGCAAGGATTTGCCAATTGCATACGCTAGTAGAACCTTAAATAAAGCCGAAAGAAATTACAGTACTACTGAAAAGGAATTACTTGCAATCGTATGGTCTGTTAATCATTTCCTACCATACCTATACGGCACTCGATTCAAGATAGTAACAGATCATAAACCATTAACCTGGTTCTTCAACGTCAAGGATCTCGGATCCCGGATCCCGCTTGATAAGATGGCGCCTGAAATTAGAAGAATACGATTATGAAATTGAATATAAGGCCGGAAAATCTAATGTGAACGCAGGCGCCCTCACTCGCATATGCGTCACCACTAGGAGTCAACAAAAGAATTCCGAAAAACCCGAAGATTTAGAAAATAAACCAGAATATACCGAAGATGAACGTCAGATAATCATTCACGAGTATCACGATACTCCTACCGGAGGACATCAAGGAGTAACTCGAACCATAGATCGAATCCGACTAGGCCATAATTGGCCCAGACTACGACAGGATGTGGAAGATTACATAGCCAGATGTGAAAAATGCCAAAAGAATAAAATAGGAAAACGCACAAAATTACCTATGGTAATCACGGACACTCCAGTGCAACCTTTTAAGAAATGCGCTCTGGATATTGTAGGCCCATTGGTACAAACGACCCAAGGCAAAAAATATGTATTGACATTTCAAGACTGTCTAACAAAATTCAGCAAAGCTATACCAATCCCAAACCAAGAAGGCAAAACTGTAGCTAAAGAATTCGTGACAAAAATTGTCCTAGAACATGGTATTCCAGAAAAAATACTAACTGATCAAGGAACTAATTTCCTCAGCGAAGTATTTAATTGAGTAGGGCTAACTGGAAGCAGTCTAAAGCAAGTTATACATTTCCGTAAGACGCTGCGAATAGCTCCTCGTGCCCAAAATATCCAATATTGTTCTCGTAAAGAAGCTAACAATGCCGACGGTCCGGCGTGCAAATCCAGATGATGGAAATGCCTTATGATTAGTCTAGTTAACGGATGTTTCGCCGATAGTATAATTGGATATCGTTTCGCTAACGATAGCGGAGCGTTTTGCAAACGTCCACCGACTCTTATCACGTCATTATCGTCAATGAAGGGGTGAAGATCCATGAGCCTGTTACGTCCCGTCGATGGTCGAAAAATTTCCAACGTCGGACCGTCGCTGCCTCTCCGCCCCCTTTTCCTCCCCGTTTCGACTCCCCTTAGCATGGATGAACGCAGGGTCTGATTCAG
>JARPRG010000965.1:0-12768 GCA_031001745.1 Hartigia nigra | reverse complement strand
TTTTTGAAATCGGTCATAGTTTCGCAGAGATACACAAAAATTCAAGTGTTCCACTTCAATTGCGCACTACTGTATATGTTCGACAATTTGGCATTAAGATGAATATATGAATTCCTTGATTTTTTTTTAATTTTTAACGTATACCAGAACGTAGGGTGCTACTTCATAATCAGAATTCACGTTATCTTTTGTCAAGCGCAAATTATCATACAGGTGCCACGGTAGAGCTGTATGAATAATGGCAGTGTAATACAGATCTGATATAATGTAGTTGACTATCCCTCAAAAAACGTATGAACTTTCATTTAATTTTATTGTTTTTATAATAGTGTCCAATTTTGTAGACAAAAATGAGAATCCCACATTTTTTGTGTAATTTTCGTCGGTTAGGATACTCATATCAATAATTATGTGGGTATCGGTATTTGTTGGTCACCTCGTATAAGCTGTTGCACTTCCCGTATTTTAATTTACCGTTTAAGATTACGTCGTCAATAGATTCCTGCAATGATTCGAGGTCCTTCTGAAGAATGATATTAACATTTATGTTTAAGATCGGCAAAGATCGATCGATCTTCAAATTGCAAGAATAGCACTTTTTCGATGTCTGGAAACTAGGTAATGTTTCAAATAGTTTCTCTGCTAGGTGGCCGGCGTTATAGGTCGCATTCATACTCGTGAGCTTTCGCGTGTAGTTTGTTACATTACAGAGACCTGTTCTACTCAAAATATCTGCTATCTCAGTATAATGCTTCATTGTGATTTTTCCATGAGATATAATTGCGTCAGCCAAATCTACAGTTGGATTGCTTCTGGATATAAAAGTGCATCAAACGCACATCTATTTCGAACAACAATTGTTTCTCCTTCCAATATTACAGAGCTGCATATATTACCATTTTTCATTAATGGTATATCAATTTTGCTAGAAGAATTAACAAAATCCCAATCCTCACACTAATTCAGTAAAGTTGGCCGTTTGCAATGCGATGCAATGGTATGCTTAAGGTTATTCCAACATCGTTTTGTTTCACCCTGCTCTTCTAATCCACGCTAATTTTTTTTTATATTTAGATAATTCCTCTCTTTCGCTTCTTCTGCAATACTGGATGATTGGTCAGAAGTTTTAATCATAATAGTGCACGAACTTTCATTCGATTTTGAATACTTCAATGAATTCACACTAAAATGAACTTCTTAACTAAGAAATGTATTGACTGATTCTTCAATCAACGTTGAATGTCCATTAGCATTTTACGTAAAAAAATCATTTAAATTGTCATGTTCATCTTCATTGAAACACGAAATGTTCATTTCAAGGCACGAACTATTAACTTCTTTAGTTGTTTTTGAGACTTGAAGACTACACGACTTCGTCTCTGGACGTGCATTGACAGTTTTATTCTCATTGTTCTTTTTTTTTCTGCGCAAGCTAATAATAACTTACCATTGATATAATCCAGATGTATAATGACAAATTTATCTACTCTCATAGGTAAACTACCTTTGAAAGCACGGTTTTTATAATCTGAGAAAGTAACCTCCACTGTAGATGACGTAGCAGTTTTACAATCAATATTGAAATATGGGCGCAGAAGTCCAATCCACAGAGGCATATATTCCATTAGGCACTTTATTTTTTCCGCTATTTTAGCATCATAAAAAACACTTAAAACGTCACCAGTTTTGGAAATTGATGCCACATCTTTTGCTTTTTGTAGAATAATTTCATCCCAATGCAAACCATGAATCATACTTATCATCAGATTCTAAATCTTCAAGCTTATCGCAGTCATCATTTTTTATATTATTTTTCACGACAGTTCCTTTGATCCCGTTATTTATGTGTCCCAAATAAGTTTCGGACGATACTAATTTTCCGTTTTCATTTCGACCGATTTCTTCACTGAGAGCCACCGTATATAAAATTGTCGTACGTTGGTGGGCTTATGTCGCAGATATTTCCACCTTATAACCATCGCAATGAAGTAACTTATGCCGATCCTCAAGAAAAGGAAGGGATACCTTTTTTGTACATTCCTAACAGCTACGTTATAGCAAACTCGTAAGTACGATTTTAAATCAGAATTAGAATTGCTCGTCCGAAGTCAGAAACACAAAGTCTTGGGATAAGTCCACCAGCTCGTCGAATTTCGAGTAAGAAATATGAAAAAAAGCAGCATCCTGTTTCTTTGATAACATTTGAAAAACTGGAACGCTCTTTCCATCACTTACCGACATACATTGGTAAAGAAAGATGTGAGGTAATAAGGTTTCATTCGATAAAGTCAATTTTTTTGCAAAACCACCGCTTACGTCGATAAGAAAACAACTATTAGGCTTGTGTTGTTGAATTTTAAACAATGCTAACTGCTCCTTCGACCAATAAATGCAATAAAACGGATACATTCCTATTGCATGTATAGCGTGAATGCACCGATTATATTTTGCATGATATAAATTTTGAAATGGATCATTGCAGTATAATTTTAATTGATTGTCCGCTTCTTCTTGCTTAGCTTTTCGCAGGACGTCAGCATTATATAAAATTGGTGAAATTGAATCACATACTTCCATTAGCGGTTTCGTTCCCTTTATATGTCACACTGTGACTACTTTTTTTGCGTCTAACAATTGGTTACCTACTTTTTCTTGAAGGTAACCTTTCAGTTGCCTCTTACGTATATGTTTTAACACTAGATTGCCGAAGCGAGTCAATTTGACTCATTTAAGATTTTATTGCTATATACAATATATAGAAAATCTTAAATAATTTTTTTTTAAACATGTGTTGGTTTTTCATAGAATTATGAAATGTATACAAATACTAATTCCTTCCCCTCCACGCTCCTTAGTTCCAAAAATCTATATGTGCTATACCTATTTTAACTGATGTGAGTCAAATTGACTCGCTCCAGCAATCTAATGTTAATTCACTGATAAAGCCAGAAAGGGTACATTCGAAAATGCTGTCTTTTCCTTTTTTCGGCTTAGCAAACATTTTTCCGAGAAGTGAGACATTGCACTCTTTGCATTTTCCATCGAAATACGCATATGATTGTGCAGAAGGACGTAACGACACCTTACAGGTTTTAAATGCAAAAGCACACGGAAGCCTAGTTTGATTCCATATTTTATCCGCTATTATATGCGTCCATTTATCTGGCTTCAATTTAACATATCTACAACCACCCTATGTTTTCTTTTTAGGCTCTATTGCATCCAAATTTTGCGGAAATATGATAAGACGGAATACCATTGTCGAATCCGATTTAGATTTTTCGACTAATGTATTCGTTAAATTATTCATTCACGTTTTAGATTGATGACAAATACCTGCAAAACAATATCATGCATCCCATTTCTGTTAGTTTTCAAAATTGTGTAGATATCTTTTAAACTAATTTTAGATCCTTTCTCTGTTATAATTAAAGAGATCTGTGTAAAAACCGGGTTCGATGAAGATAAAATATTACCCTCTGTATCCACAGACTTATGGTCTGGATTAGTCAATAATTCTGAGTAATTCTTTGTTATACATATGTAAATGGTAGCAAAATAACTAATTCACGATATTCTACCCAATTAGTTAGACTGCTGTGAAAGATTATTTTGCAATATTCTTTGACAGCGTAGTAGAATGCTGGAAATAAAATGTAGCGACCTAAGTCTGTCGAATATACCTTGTGAGACGTCGTATCCCCTCTTCGATGGTCTCGCCACCTATCCGAGTACGCATGCGTAGCGATTTATCTAAAACCTATTCCGTACAATGGGCGTCAACAATGTCCGGGAGAGGAGAGCACGCAAATCGTACTCACAAAGAGTATCCCAACTAACTTACAGGAAATCGTCAAATATGCCGTAAAAAAGTATATAAATATCAACTGTTTGCAGCAGTTTTACCAAATAGTTGTTTGTTTTATCTTTATGTAAATATGCATAACAAAGACTTATAATCCGTGCACAAGTATAATAGTATTTGGAAAAGTAATCTTCCTAAAAATGTTTAGGTAAATGAGTACCCTAAACAGGATCTTTTACTGAGGAACGACTGTACTCACTGAATTACTGATCCAGACCGTAGTAAACCTGTAGATAAAGAAGGTATCATTTTACCTCCATCCAATCCGGTTTTCACACAGATGTCTATAATTATGACAAAAAAAGAATTTAAAGTTAGTACAAAACATGTCTAAGAACATTGATGGAACTCTGGTGGCGTTACACAGAACTCTCGTCAGAACTCGTGGAACATTAAAAAAAAATCGTCATGCCGCTACTGTAAAAGTGAACAAGCGGCACAACTTTTCCAATATCAATTGATGGATCTCTGGTGACGCTACACAGAACTTTTGTCAGAACTGCTGAAGTTCTTAAGAAATTATCCATCGTAATTCGCTGACTCTAATTACTTATATCATAATAGAATTTCTTAGATAAATATTTGTAGAATAATTGTAGAGAACTGTAGAGAATTCTAGAACTTCTTATTTTTTTAACGAATTATCCTAATATTTCAGTAGTTTGAAAAAAATGAGACTGATTATAATTTTCAAATCGATTATATAAAACGAGTTTTGCAGAACTCTCACTTAAGCTTATTAGGAACTCTAGAACTCTTTACAATCTACTCGAAACTCTAAAAAAATGTCACTTTCATAGAAATAGGACGATGCGTGGAGTTAGCATCCCATACATTTCGAATCGATTTTTTTTAATTGAATCGATACAACTATTTATAAGAAATATCAGGAACTCTAGAACTCTTTCTAAAGATGCTAAAACTATGAAAAAAAAAATCAATTTTTTTTCATGCGACGCTAACTTCACAGACGCGAGGAACATTAGTAAAGTCATCCTACACAATTTGGACTTTCAAGAAATGAGGGCTTTGGAGTTATGCATACAAATTTTATTTCTAACACCATTTTTTTCGAAACTATTAAATATTTCGATTTTTTTTTGAATGGTCTCTTCAAGCGTCATCAAATAATGTGTGTAACTTAATCTAGACTTCTTTGAAAAGCCAAACAAATTAAGGGAAAAGCTGTTTTTAAAAAATTAATGTTTTTATGGTTTAAATCCTCGCAGAGCAAAACGATTCCTTGATTTTCGGATTATAATATACATTGTAACGAAAATAGCGTTGCGGCCCTCCCCATCCCTGGCTCGAGGACACCACTCACCTCGAGGGCTTATTTCAATCATGTTATATTGCGTTTGTGTTGAAGGAACTTCTGTAATAGACTAAGATCCCACCCCAACACCCTCCTACCCCGCCCCTTCTATTCCTTTGCGTCACTGGCTCGACCGTCAAGAGGACCCGAAGACAGCCGGCCCTGAGGACAACGTCGAGAAGGAGAGGTGCTACGTCGCCTAGGCAGCGGAATGTGGCGACGGCATGGGCAGGAGGACAACATAACCAGCCCCGCGAAAGGAGACAGAAGCCCAGCATCCAGCGGCCCATTGTTGCAGCGCCCGGTGTGGTCCCGCTGCACGAGTAGCCACTAGGCCCGTGCAGGGAAAGGTGGAGTCCCTCCCTCCATCCCGCGGATGCACCGGAGAGACACCAAACTGATAGGCCAGGGTGCCACCATATTGCCCTCACCCATCAGCGAGGACCAGGCCCGTAACCGGGAGACGAGCGCCCCGAGGCCCCAGCAGGACCGTTCCACGAAGGCTCAAGCACCGCAGCCCTGCCATGCCCGATCTGCGGACCAATGCCGAAGCGCGTAGCCCTCTCAGCCCAGCGGCCAGCCAACCACGTGGCCCTGGAGAGTCCCCAGGAGAATCATCGAGGTCCCGGCACGAGAAGAACGACACTTCGAGCCAGGTCGCGGTAGCGAACGTTTAGAAAAGTGAAGGAAGATAGATAGATAGAGTTTGATTGAGTCCCTAAACCTTTCCCGCCCTTTGCGAACCGGCCCACGAGGCCCGGCATTAGAGATCCTCCGTACAATTAGTAGATCGGCCCTTTGCGTGCGCGAGGTTGGGTGGTGTACGTACTCATCCGCGTAGTCCTAGTAGTTCCCATAGAACTCCATAACCCCTCCTTCCGTCCAGCAACCGAGGTAATTATTAAAAAGCCATCGCGTTCGGGAACCTTCTCCCTGAGACCCCTCTCCACTCCCCTACCCAGTCGCGTGTCCCCTCACCGAAGAAAAGTAAACACCGTGGACCTTGAAAGGTCAGGTGTCGGTGCTACACCGAAACCGTAGCTGGCGCCCAGACTGGACGAGCTCTCAGTAAACAGCCCCCTCCGTACCCCCCCATCCCGTCGTTTAAAGTCCATCCCGATCGAGTCCCCAGCTGTTCCGAGTCCCTTCAATTGCGTGTATTTTAGTTCTTATTTGATTGTATTCTTTTCTATTGCTTATTTATTAAATTGTTATATTTAATTTAAACCCTTCGTGTCCCCTATTTCTTTGACCCTCCCCGTGTTGCATCAGCGAAGATTCAGTATTGTACCCGTTCAGAAGGGCCCACAAGCCCAGGACGTGGTCACAACATATATTTTAAAAGTTTATATGCTCGAGCATTTACATAAAATCTAAATATATGAACTTCTTACAATTCTAAGTTTTAATCTCGATTTAAATTTGAAAAATAACAACTATAATGCAGCTAAGAGAGTAATTTTCATGCCTAGCAACTAGATAATTTTTTAATAATTCGAGAAATGTATTTAAAATAAATAGTCTTACCTGCTAACATCAATATCAGAGGAACTGTCTAAAATAAAGATTTTAAATTATTACCACTTTCCGCCCTGCTAAAGAAAGTTTCATTGTCAGTTTCTTATGCAACTTTTTCCGTAGAATCCAAAAATTAAAGAATCATTTTGTTCTACGAGAATCCAGACTATAAAAACATTGATTTTTTAAAAACATAATATTTCCTTAATTTTGTTTAACTTTTCAAAGAAGTCCAGATTGAGTTATACATATATTTTGATGGCGTTTAAAGAAATTTTTTATTTAAAAATGTCGAAATATTTAAGTTTCGGAGAAAAATGGTCTTGAAAAAAAAAACTTTTTTATGTAATTCCGAAACTACTTATTTTTGAGAGTTCAGGCTGTGTATGATAACTGTACTAATGTTTCCTTACGTGTTGTTGATAGTAAAGATGGAATTGGTTCCAGGCCCAAAACCCTTCTCTTTAATGACCATTACCCTTTTGATAATACTTTAAAACTTGACAGACATTTAAACATTTGGTACTATTATAAAGTTTAAAAAAAATTTAGTTGAAATTCTAATTTTGTAAAATAATTGTACTTAAGGTTGAAGATAAATTCAATGATTGCGTATAAAAAAATATTTATTATTCCTAAAATTGTGGTATGAAATTGCATTGCTAAATCGTTAATTCATTATCAAACATGTGAGCTGATAATAAATTAAAAATTAGTAAATTTAATATACTATAACAGGGGTCGGCAACCTATGACCCGCGGGTCACCGAGTGACCCATTTGATAATTTCAAGTGACCCACTGTAGTTCCAAAAATAAAGTATAATATATAAAAATACACCAGCGGAGCAATTGATATCGAAGAGAACGTTTATAAATAAAGTTCATTGAACCATGTTTGTAATTATTTTCATAATAAAATATATCTTATTATTTACTAAAAGACTGTTAGAATGCGAAAATATCCCTGACCCAAACGTCCCTTTAATACTCACATTTTGGTTGATTTTGACCCGCGGCCAAAAAATGTTGCCAACCCCTGTACTATAACATAGCGACTAAGTAAGCAAATGAAGCTTATGAATAAGAAAACCATTTCGAGAATTGCAAAAGCTGAGTTTAAAATTCCATTTTTTTATTTATTATTTTTTTTGTGGAAAATGTGTCCAATATTTACTTTTACTCTAAAATAATGATAACAGCAATATAAAAAAATGATGTCATAACATGATATAACAATTGGCTGCTTACCGGTGGTAAATAAGTAGCGTAATATAAAATATATTGTCATTTATCAATAGAAAAAAATACATTATTCATTTTTTTTCTACATTTATATTGAATCAATCTTATTTTATAGAATTTAACGGATTGAGTTTTAAAAGTAAAATCAATCGACCTCTTGACATATACGAATTCACGCAGCGCTACCCTCTATGAATGAAAACGTCTTCAACAAGACTAGGTTTAATAAAGATAACTTAATTCCGTAAAAATTGTTTAGTCAGGCCTCCTTTGTTCATTTATAATATATTATAACGTTTTGATAAATGATCTAGTCGAAAGACGTCGTCACTCTTATAGTGATGAAAGTTTGAATACCCGTCGTCAAATTTTCTGCAAAATCACGCTTTGTTGAATCCAATATTTACATTCAAACTTTTTAGCACATCCCCGTTCCGTCATTTATCTCATGAGTATGACGTTACGGGACTAAAATTAAATATACATCGATAGTTTTAAGACATTAATTACAAATCGGCTTAGTAGATGGCATCGAATACATCGTCATTATACTTAGAAATTTGTACCGTATACGTAGCGAACATTATTGATTATTTTCAGTGGATATTGAGAGTAGATTCCTTAGTGATCAGTTAGCAATATTACAGAAAAATAAAATAGAGCAGATTCCATACTTATCAACCAATAATATCACAACGAAGAACGAGATTGCTGCGCATGATTCGTAGTTACCAGCCGGTAATAACCCATAAAAACGTACACAGTTTTAGTGTTTTACTTTCAATTTACTTATAACAAGTAATTATATTCTCTATTTGAAATACAAATTTTATATTCAGCACTAGATAGTAAACGAAGGTAGTTCAAGTTAGTTGTCTTTTCAAATCAACTTTTTCAAAGATTTTTTTTAACTTTTAACAGCGTATTAACCCATTTGCATCATAGCTCTAAATACGCTATTAATTTCATAAATCAGAGACGTTTAACTGACAGTCGGCCTGTATCACTGCGCATCAGGGATTATTACGCATTTGATGATAAGTGATCATCGTCATGTACGGATTATTCCGATTGCGAATGCAAATGAGTTCATGCAAAGTGTTAGGTAAAGTACTGGTGGTAATCATTTTATTCCAACATAGCATAATAAATTTAAAAGCCCATTACAATATAATGTATTTCAATTCATCCAACATCAAAACTGAAAAATGTAAGTTTTTGGATCGATTGTTCTCTACACGTATTTATATTATATATGACTCATTCATTTTTTTCAAATATAGGATTACATTTGAAAATGATACATAAAGGTCATTAGCACATTCATACTTCAATTCTGTAATAGATGAAATTTGATTCGGGATAAGGGCTGCACCAGGATACAAAAATATTATATCTTATATATGCGCATTATAAGGATTGTCCCTTTTTCAGAAAAATCTTTAGAGACACTTTTAAGGCTAGCAATGCGTAATAATCAGTCGTTCACCAGTTTAAAAAATAAACAGTTTGTAAGTTCACCTAGGGTCTTATAAATTATTTTTAGGCATTGACGTAACTTTTAACAAAATAAAAAAACTATTTTTTTAAATTATACTTAAATTACATCTTATGTAGTGTAAAATATATCTTTTAATGACAAGAGAGTATTCCTTCACCTTACATAAGTGTTTATACAAATGTTTCATGTGTATTTGATTAATTTTTAGTTAACCAAGGGCAAGAAGACGTTCTTGAAATATTGAAGAAAACATTTTTTTATTTACCCGTGACATTATGGATAATAGTTGAACGGTTACCAACGGACGATGTGAATTCGAGAAGTTATATGATATTTCAGATTTTTTAGATTCCTGTCAAATGTAACGTAATACTTTGAGGTTCAATACAAAAATGCATATATTGGCCAAGAGGAACGATTGAAAATAAATCTAAAATATCAATATAAACACTGAATTAAATATGTTAATTATTATATTTGGAAATCTGGTGGCTAAACAATTGAAATTATAAGAGAACTCAATAGATTTCGATTTTTATTGATATAGTCGGTCCACGAGTAAAATAGCTTAGAGTGAGAAATGAAAACACGTGTTTCGTACTAGTGACTGTCCTAGTAAAATTTCTCAATTATCAATGCTCTTTTCCTAAAGGTAATGAATGGGAAATATTGCTACTGGCATCGCATTTTCCATCTGCCACTTTAAGTTATTTTTCTCGTGGATCAACTCTAGAATGATAAAAATAATCTTGAATAACGTTATCTTCGCAGAATATTGAATCGAATGGGAATCAAATGAAAAATTTACCTTGCAAATTAAAAAATGTTGAACTGTTGTAAATTTTAAAGATTGAATGAGTACGGATAATCACTATAAAATTAGTACAATATTTGCATTATAAATCAAATTAAAAGCAACTTACATTTATTCAAAACAATTTCAATTATGCATAACAGAATTGACATGTGAAGGCTTCAAACACCAAAAGTAGTGTCAAAAGACTTGAAACGTTCACTGGGTATTGATCTCTGCTCTGAATTTCTTGCATAAAGTGTTGCTGTGTCTTCTGATTGATCTCTATTATTTCTGATCTGACAGACTTTTTGGTTAGACAGAAACTAGCACTTTTCTTTGATTTTCATTCTCTTTTGTGTGTCTTATATTACTTAGACTGAGATTGAAAGAGCGAAATGCTTAGTCTACGTGTCTTCCTCGACTTTTGCAACGGATGGTCAGCAAAAATGATTTATCATCAATGAATAATTGTTATAAGAATTCTGCGCCACAGGATAAGTCAGTCAACACAGGTTTCGCCGAAATAAAGCTAGAATATTCGCTTCTCGGATTATTTATACAGGATGTTCAAAAATTAGTCACCTCCGGATTATAGCCATAATTTTGAAACCCAGCAGATTACGAAAATAATCTGCTTTTGGTCCTCAAGTTTTTAGTTTTGAAATAGGAGTAGGTCAAAGTTGACCAATCAGAGCGAGACGCCAACAGAAATGGTAGCCACCTGCGAACACCGAGTTTTCTTCCCTTGCTTTTGTTTTTTATTTGTCTCAAGAACTTTCCCAGTCTTTTGTTTTTTTTTGTATGCCATTATCTGTTAGGACGCTACATTGTCGCAACTTTCTTTACAGATAATAAGAGTTGTTCTTGCTATTTAATTAGAGCGTTTTAAAACCATTCAAAGTGTACATACATGATTTTATGAATAACGTAGTAGAAATGCTAGAAATACATTAACATCTGGAAAATTAGTGAAACTGGTTAAGCAAATGTATCGAAAAAACTATAGCAATGTAAGAAGCCTGATAGCTCTGCTGATACAAAAGATAGTTTTATGTGTTTTAAATGTAATAAAATTAGTTTCGATATCAAAATTTCGTATCCCAAAATTGAACCAACGTATAAAGATCGTCAACTTACCAATCGATTTGGGTTAGTATCGCTTTGAGATACTGCAACTGATTGTACTTGATCATCTAAGGGCTATATTGGATTGCTAGTGTCTTGATGCATATACTTGGTACGTAATTAAGGATCAATTAGTGTTTGACGCGGAGGATTTCCAAGATTCTCAAGAGGAGAAACAGAGGAAGTTAGAGCGATTGAAATTAAATTAATTGAGCCAACAGATTGAATTAGAAATAATTTAACTCCGAAGAAAGCACTGCAATTAAATACAAGTTTTTTAAATTATTGATACATGATTGGAATTAATGTAAAATTTTTGAGCGAAACAGGTATTCGTTAACTAGTTATTAAACAATTAAACATACATTTGTTACACTATGTCACGCGGCGCATTTTTTTTTGAATTTAACATTTATATTGTATTTATTAAACGCTGATGAGACCGAAACGTTGAGTGTATAGTCACACCTTTTAAGCTCATTGTGATGTGGAATTTTATTTTGCACGTCACAAAGACGAGTTTTTGTTAATATGGAGTGCGGGCTAGGTTTACGACGCGCGTGACCCATTAGATCCAGCAGTGACGGTTGAGGCATCACTTAAAAACTTTAACATTAGAATCAAATACCCGTACGCAATATTTCGATAAGAGACACATCAGCTAGTTGATGTGTCACACTAGCTAGTTACATCGCTTTTATAGCTGAAGGATTGGCAATGAGATTGTTGACTGGCCGTCAGGCTAAAGTGGGGGGAAGCCCGGGATATTCAATTTTTTTGAGTTGGGTTTGCCGATATTCTTTTGTTTTGTTGAACTGTTTCGGGATATATAGTAATACATGTTAAAGGATCGCGGGTGGAAAAAAAACTAAACGTAGCATTGGGCGTATGACAAAGCGTTTCTGAAAATATGTGTTATAGTTACTAATTTTAGTCTAATAATTTTTTTCAACATATAAATATTGTGTCATGGTACGTACAAAAATTATTGAGGACTTCACGTGGGTACTCGAAACTTTATTTTGTTTCATCATCGCGTCGTAAGGGTTTATGATTTTTGTGTTTTTTATCGAATGTTAAATTCTACAAAACTGTATACAGTGTGTCGTAGAATTTGCGTACCCAGAAAGTGAGGCAGGATTCCGGAGACACAACAAATGCTGGAAACGACCTTAGTTTCATTTAAGCATGCATATTTTACAAATAAGAGCCTATCAAGAGGCTCGGTCGAGTCTCGCGCCAAGTACAAGCAACCAACTCTACAGGGTACGTCCCGGCGAGTCACTTTACCCGGGCCAACTTTGTACCTGTGTTTGGAATCAAATAACTTATGAACTGCTATATATGAGAAAAAGTTATTGATACATTCATTAGAGGAATCGAGGTTTCTGAATTGATTGCCAC
>JARPRG010000964.1:0-10514 GCA_031001745.1 Hartigia nigra | reverse complement strand
CCTTATGCATTTGCATAATGCTGACCCATGCGTCTGGAGATTAGGAGCACATGGGAACGGCAAGAATAATAATTCTCGCGGAGGCCATAACAAAATATTAAACCTATCGTCAAGCCGACTCGGAGAGGAAGAGTGGCATCGGCCCATCCGTTTTGTTTTGCCTGGACTGCTTTATTGTTTTTCATCGAGTCACATCCGTTACGACACACACAGACAAAGTTATCCATGTCACGTGATAGTTAGGCTTAGTTTTCTCTTTCTCAGTTTATACTTGCAATAACCCTGTCAGGGGGTCCTTGTTACTGGTTTGGTTTGCTCCTCTTCCGTCTTTCTGTTTCTTTTTTCTCTCTCCCGTGCAGTATTTCTCTGTAGAGATCTGGTTGATTTTTGTACGGTGATGGCATCTGATGAAACGTTAAATAATAACAAACAAAAAAGTTAGAGATTAGCCCTCTTCCCCGTTTGGCGATTAGTCTACCCCATAATAAAATCCATTCGCTACCCCCTTTGAATTACAAAGAGAGTATTAAATCTCAGATATCTAACCGATACCTTGAACACTCTAAGGCCCCGTTTTTAGTTTATACATGCAATAGAGAGATGGTACCTGGCAATATTGCCACGTACCACCTTTTCTCTATGGCGAAACGCCTGGTTAAGTTCCAGGGTATAATATTCCTTTACAGGAATGGTCTCGACATGTTAATCGTCTCTTTTGACTCCCATTTGAATGTTAATAACTTTGTTGATGATATTCAGGCATCAGAAGACGAGTGGATGACCTACGTACCGGATTTTAAAACCATAAAAGTGGGCCGCGCTTTCCCTAGATTGCATTTTAGAGAGCATTGCACCGCATCCTAATCACATCCTAATGTTCCAGTGGTTATTACAGTGGAAAGGATTTTCCGCGCTGTAATTGACGCTTCTGGTTCCAAGGTGAGTGTCCCTTCATCCGCCATCAAGGTGATGTTTGCAGGCGATAAACTCCCTAAAAGCATAAATATATGGTTGATGGATTGTCCGATTGAGCTATATATACCTCCTGTTATTCGATGCTTCTCTTGTCAGCGTTTTGGTCATGTAGCTTCAAACTGCAGGGATTCTTTGAGATGTGTCAACTATGGCAAGGGCCATGCGGATAGCTCCTGCAGGTCCGATTCTCAGTACTGTGTCAACTGCTCTACTTCAGGTAATCGCGCAGATGCCTTTAGATGTCCGTGCTTTGTGACACACCAAGATATAAGACGCTTAATGGCTGAGGAAGGTATCTCATATAAAAAGGCAGGAATTAAACGTGGCGTTTCCTCTTATAAAAATAACGTTCTGACCTATAATCAAGAACTGTATCCCCTTGGGACAGAGGAAGATCTGTAGTGCACTTCTGAATCCTCTAAGGAGCTGCATAGCGACTCGCAATCACAGCCTCTATATCCGCCTATAAATCCTCCTACTGGCCAAAACCCGATCCCTGGCGTCCCTCTCATAAAGATCCAAATAATGAATTTTAAGTAATTCATTAACCTCGAGGTCAACAAAAAAGTAGGTTCCATTTGTTGTGCACATTGAGGAGGGACTAATTAGACTGCTGACAGATAATTCAATTAATGAGGACGCTATTAGAGAGGTGTGCTCGGAAGCCCTTCAGTTATGATGTCTCTTACTCCTACGATGTACATAGCATAGTTCTGTTTAATGTAAGTGTTTAATTTGTTATTTATGGTTTGGCTGCGCTTATTCAGCTTAGCTTTGCTTATATGGTTTTGTTTGGTTCGATATGGTTGTAAACTTTATATAGTTGGAGTAATTCCATTAATCAGTGTATATATATATTTATATATGTTGATATCAACTTACACATTTCAAAAGCTAGTATGGCTTCCAAATTTAGCCTACAAATTTTTAAGTGGAACGCACGCAGTTAAAGGTCCTTTATATTAGAACTTTAGATCTTGGCCAAGGATGCTTATGTTTTTTATGTTTCGGAGACCTGGTGGAGACCTAGCCAACACATCAAAATCAAACATTTTAATGTCAGTAGAAGAGACATGAATGATAGCGATGAGGGTGATGGTGTGGCGATAGTTCTTAGGAAATCGATCCCATTTTGCATTATCGATCTACCCTCAGGTATTCCTGGAAGTATTGAAGTGGTTGGCATAGAAATATTATCAGGGCCTATTTCAACCGCCCTAAGAATCTTCTCGCTGTACAGGCCTCCTAATCTACCATTGACGGCCTTTTCATGGAAGGTCTTTCTCAATCAATTGCATCAAACTAACACTGTAGTCTGCGGGAACTTTAATGCCCAGAACCCAGTATAGGGTAGCTGTGGTTCCAATATGGCCGGTATTAAACTGGCTGAGACTCTTGATAACATACATTTCTCTATCATTAATAATGGTAAAGCCACGAGAATCACTTTTCCGGCGTATACTTTTAGCGTTCCTAATGTCGACCTGGCTTCTTCGGATCCTCTTATCGGCCCATTGGAGGACTATGAACGGTTCACCTGGAGGTGACCATCTGCCTCTTTTGATTTCGGTAGACTCATTCTGCATTGCTTCTGTTCCTGGCCGGTCTACGTTGTGTATGGATGATGTCGACTGGATCAAGTACGGGCAATGGACTAGAAATCTTATGCTTGACATTCCGAATTGTGATCTCGAAGAGGGATACAGAGAGTTTACGAAGAACATACTTGTCTCTTCCGAAAGTTCCGGAGAGCGTAAGGTTTGTGGTAAATTACGCAATCTCATGACTCCTCCGGCACCGTGGTGGAACTCAGTGTTGTAGGGCTCTCGCTGAAAGAAAATCTGCTTCCGCGAAGATTAAGTCTCATCCCTTGTTGCAGAACTTGGACCTTTGTAAATCGAAACTGAAGATCTCCAGGAGGGTGTTTTCTAGTTAAAAAGAGAAGAGTTTTAGATACGTTTGTAATTGTATAAATAACCGGATGGATCCTACACAAATGTGGAATATTATTACAGCATTTAAGTCTTGATCGGTAGTGTACCAACCTGCTATTCAAGGTGTTTTTAACTCCTCTGTTTTGGAATTCATGGACAAAATCGCTCCCCCTACAGCTTTTATCCTGCCATAATTAAGTAACTTTCTCGGTCTTCCTCTAGAAATGTATTCAGGCATTTGCTTGGAAGAAATCATATCTGCTGTCAACAATGGATGAGGAGCAGCAATTTTTACTGAAAACCAAGGACTTTCTAGAAGATTCCGTTATAGCAATAAGGCTTTAATCTTCTTTGCAGAATCTTCAGCTGTTCTGGCGGCCCTGCAACTGATTAAAGCAACAAATTTAATGAAATCGATAATATTGTCCGACTTAATTAATGCCTTACAATGTCTTGTTGGCAGGGCATTTAATGCAAACATCCATCCCATTGTTGCTCAATGTAGACTCAACATTCTAAGCTTATTAAATTTCGGATTCAAAATCCATCTTATTTGGATCCCCTCCCGTCAAGGTATTTGGGGCAATGAGATTGCTGATGCTAAAGCTAAAGAGGCCCTTTGTAACTCTTCAGTTAACACCAAAGTGGTATGGTCAGATCTGGTAGTACACTACAAAAATAACTTAAAAATCAAGGCCTTTGGCTTCCTGCTCGAGCAGGTTCAATTTAAGGGAATAAATTTCTTTAAATGGTCTCCACCTTGCTTGCGCCCTCCTTAGTTCTTGAAGGTGGCATGGGAAAGAGAGGATATTGTTATGATTAACAGACTGCGTGTTGGCCATGCTGCAACGAGGGTTTACATCGTTAGAATTGGCGCGACTGCTTTAGAGGCCTACCAATGTAATGCTCTCGTTCAGGACTGAAATCATGTCTTCCGGGCTTGCCCTCTCAATCTGGAATCTACCGCAAATTTCGACTCTTGATTACGTCGGCTAAAAATTCAAGGTCCTTACCATATTTCTAACTTGACCTTTTCCGATGACACCAGGGTCTTGAAAGCGATCGCCAACTTTGTTAAAGCCGTCCAGGATAGACCGAATGACGCAGTTCACTTTATTTAAATGGTTGCATGGATGGCTTTACTGCTCCCACTTGTGTTAAACTCCTAGAGATGCCTTTAGATGCCTCACCTTACTTCTTATCCACACGACACGATGTTGCTACGAGTATCATCTATCAAGGTTCTTTAATCAATGAGTCTGATGTTTAAACCTCCTCCACACGTCTTCTTTCGCACTTCCTATGGACAAATACGAGGGGGTGCGGCAAAGCAAGCAGACATATCATTTTTTCTTCTCACGACGACGATTCCATCGACATAGAATATCAAACACACTCCACACGCTTCTTTCATTGCTTATGGACAATAGCGATCTCACCTATTCAACTCGACGTTTTCACCAGCTTAGGGGACTTAATCCACTCGACACGTTTGTTCACCTCTTCTGGACAAATAATTTCTCCTACCTGACTTTAAGGATTTTATTCTAATGTCATATTTCTATAGATTTATTTCCGATGGTCAAATTATTATTTTCTATTCCAATTTCTTCAGTTTCCAATCCACAATAGTATGGATTTCGTACTTCATAATTTTCGGTTTAAACTTAAGTCACTGTTATTTTAGAGTTTTCGTACTCCGGTCAGATATAAGACATCAGGTAATACCGATTATTTTATTAGGTCATAACTCGTTTATTACATGGGGATTTAGAGATTCTTATCGCATGATAAACAGTTTACAACTAACTCTATGATATGTCACACTTAAAATTATCAATACTTTTTTTTATAATCTAATATCACTTATATGCTATTCTTTATAATTATGTTATCGATGAAACAATTTTAACCATTTTTCTACTTTTTTCTGAGGCGTGATCTACAGGAAGCAACAGGTATAAGTGGTTTCTGATCGATAGTCGTATCGGACTTTGTCACCAGATAGTACTGAATAATCATTTTATTATTTGTGTAAAAGATTGGTTCCTTCAATAACTATTATAAGAGGATTAAATGACTACATACCAGTAACAAATATTTCGTATAAAAGCAGCTGGGTCAATGAACTGTATTGTATAAAAACTTTGGCTTATACCCCAGGCTGAGTTTTATTCCAAAGGTTGTTTGTTATTCCAAACCGATAAAGTACATCAATTTGATGACGAATAATTTGTAAATCCCGCATATTGGGAGTAATCATATCTCGAACCCATCGATTAGGAGAACGAAACATCATAGTCATACATCCGTCCATATATAACAATACACACTATACTGCACAATATGTACAATTATTATAATACGTTCTAATTTTCTTATCTGGAGTCAACCAGGATGAGAGCAGTTCAGTTGCGTAGATGATATTGGCGGTTGGTGGTAAATACCTTACGTCATATGCTTAGAGAATAGATAATTCCAAGAAGTAAATACGTAATTTAATGTTAATTAAGTAATACATAAAATCAAATAAATTATCATATAATCCTATTTAAAAGTAAATGAAAACTAGTAAGCATTTTAGAAGGAACATGAACTGTCTATTTGAAGGGAAAAAGTAGAAAATCTGTTTACCCCACTAATATGGCGGTCCTTCGTCTTAGTATATCCAAGCGACTACATATCACATTACCTTAGAAAAATTTTAATCAATCAAAAAGATGGAAAGAAAGTGAAGTTAATTACATGGACTAATCTCGTATATGTATACATTAGTCTCAGGTCGCCTGGTGCTGTTCCGCTATACGTACGTAATGTCAGAATTTATCGATAGTCTTGATACATATTGCTCCATGGCACCAGTTGTTCATTTTACAATATATAAAAGTGCTGAAAGTAAGTCAACTACAAATAGAATGCCTAGACCTTGTTCGATCGTTTGCCAAATGCATTTTATGGATCAATAAAAAAATTATTATTTTCCCATAACAGTAAATACACAGCGAGACTTTGCAGAAATATCCATGCAAGGACAAATGCATGTGTTGTAAAAAAAAGATCGTAAAAAATATACTGATGTTTCCCTGAAAGCGAAAATACACACCGACCACTTCTCGTCTTTTACGTCTAGAAAAACTGTGCATACATAGTTGTTTAAAACCTGTTAGTCCTTGCACGTACACACTTTCCTCTTTTACGATCATGTCTTTCTAATGTTTCACAATATGTGCATGGTGAAAAACAGAATAGCACGCTCGATCCTGAGCTTCGTTAGCCGCGATTAGTAGTCGAAGCATCAGAAGTGCAACAGTTGCATTCATGGTGACAGAACTCCCGTTCTGGTAGTAAAAGCTCATGGAATTTTGTAAAGAATAAAGGAAGAGATCTTGGAATATTTCAATTATTGTCATAATAGAAAATCGACTATTATTCCAAAAGAATCTGTATACGCTGCGTTCATTGTGTAGTACGTTTAGAATTCTGCCAATTTGCTGATATAAACAGCAAAAGATCTTTAAGCATTTCTATCAGACCAGTTACGAAAATCAAGCAGGATGTTGCCTAACAACTTTATATGGATTACATTATTCTTTAACTTCTATAAGTTAGTGACGGGAAAACTGAGTTGGGATCTGAAACTGAATGAGAAGGAACAACTTTTGGAGAAATTCTTAAAGGACGCTGAGAGTCATTTGATGCGGAATTGTCCCAGCAGACACACGACCATCATTGCACAGAAAAATAATCTTCTGAGGACTGCAAAATCTATTTTCAAGAGCAGACCTTATTTTGTCGGCACCAATTCTAAGGTTTTCGTTCAATCGCGTGAATACGCCGACAACTGCGTCTTCGTCTTGGTCGATGCAATTGATTACGATTACTTGTCAACGATATTCAGCCATTTGCCAAGAAGTTACAATACCAAACTAGCAATCGTGACAACCAATAATCTACTAAAACACGAAGCAAAGAATGTCTTAGATTTGGCGTATAATAAGTCAATTGAAAACGTCACAATCACCTTCCTGGAGAACAATGCATTCAAAGCCTTTCAAGTGTACCTTTATACGAGGAGTTGCAAGAGAAAAGTGAGACTATCATACGTCTGGGTTCCCAACAAGGGACTTAAACAGTATTATTATGATGACAATTCCCCGCGAAATTTGAATAAGTGTCCAGTTCCTATTTCAACGCTGCCCTTAGAGGAGTCTATCATCATTCGTGAGAATACTGATGGCACCCTAGACATTTTGGGTAATACGAAAAACAAACATTCCCTACATAAAAAGGAATAAGTAAGAACACTTCGTATTAATAATTATACAATTCCAGGTGGCGCAGAAGGAAATTTAATTTTAACAATTGCCCGAAAACTAAACTTCACTGCTGCAATTAAATATCCTGAGATACGGGACTGGGAGGATGTAGTAAATAACACTGTTGTTGGCTTGGTGGGTGACATAGCATATGGAAAATCAGTGATAGCAATTGGGCAATTGATACCCGCATTAAGAAGGTATAAATACAGTGACTTCACAACAAGTTATGATCATACTTGTATCGTGTGGACAGTCTCAGCGATAGTAGCTTCCGTAGAAGATGTCCTTTATTCAGAATTTAGTACATATCTATGGCTCGCCGTCCTGTTGTCAATTATATTCAGCTGCGTCTTCATCTATGTTGTATCTAGAATCAAATCAAGTAAGACAGCCATCTACGCAGTACACTTACGTAATAGATTATTTTAATATTCTTCATTTTCAGGGAAGCGCGAAAGGCAAAGCTACATTTGTGTGATATTAGACGTGATATACGCTACCCTTGGATTTCCAGTTCACAGGCTACCAACTAATCGGCCAGGAAAAATCTACTTCCTTTCGTATATTTTTTATGCAATCGTCGCGATAACTGCTTATCAGACATATTTGGCTTCGATATTGACCGTGAGGAAGGATGCACAACTAATTAAAACCGAAGCAGATATTGCTCGATCTAAATTAATCTCAGGAGGAGCCAAAAATATGTTATCTGTTCTAAAAAGCCAACAAGAAGGAAGTCCATACATACCTTATTTAATAAATAATTTTGAAATATTTGTAAACACTGTTATCGCACTTGACAGGATTAAGAACAAAAAAGATTTTGCTTTCGCAATTGATCTTTCAACAATGCAGTACTATCAGCGGAATTTAATTTTAGCTGGGAAAGAGGTATATTTCTACACGTTTAACGAATGTATTATATCGTATCATAGGATAATTCTTGTTCATAAGGGTTCCGCATTGACTACTGAATTAAATAACATTATCGAAAAGTTGCGAGAATCCGGAATAATCAATTTGTGGAATAATGAAAAAAGTAATGTCGATCTTCGGGACATAGGTGGGTCTCATGAAAAATTGCAGCAGTTAAATCCGAAGCTACTGCAATCAGTATTTATACTTTACTTATCGGGTATAATATTGTCCACCATCATTATGATATTGGAGATAATATTTCATTCACTGTCGAAGCGCAGCAACTGAAAACAAAAAGCAATAAAATATCGTAGTTTATATAGATATCTCACGTGTAGGACACACGTGTATCAAACACGTATAGGTGCACGAGAGAATTTTATGTTGCAATAAAATAAAACTTTTCGGTCGTATTAATGTGCGTATTTACCCTGACATTACCCAATTCTGTGAAATAGGTCTGTCGGTTTAAAACCAATATTTTGAATCAATCATTGGATTGTCAATCGTAAGTGATACAAATATATTAATTCTTTTTTGACAAATTAATACTCGTCTGCTACTCACGCAAATGTGTCGTGACTCAGGTGCAATTGTAATAATTCGGCGCTAAAGAAACTGAAAGGTCATTTTTCTATTAGTGGCTTCTAATGTCTGCATTGCTTCTTAACTTTTTTTTATTGCTCTCCTCTTCCTATACAATTTCTTCGTACCTTCTAGCCTGTCTCCTTTTTCCCTAATAACAGTAAAGCAGTTATGTTCTCCTTTCTTATACTATATTCCAGCAAACCCAACTCGATCGCATGGAAGTCACATAGAGTCGCAGATTTCTATTGCGATATTCAAAAGCCTCCGACAAATAGACATTTGCAGAGTAAGCCGAATGTTCGCAATAAAAAAAAGAACATAGAATGAACATAATGCTTTCAGGTAAAAGTCCTATTGCCATTTCCTATAAGCATTGTATTGGACAGTTATTTTCAGAACACCTTCACTACTAGACTGTATTTCGCTGTGAAACGGTCTTATCGTTTTATTATGTGGGATAATAAAAAAAAATCGTTTATCGTTGTATTTTTATTTAATCTTAAAGATTGATTTTTATTTAGTCGATTTTTTCATCCTTAATTATCATGTGAATCATTTTTGAGTGATTGACCTAAATCGAACTTCAAAATTGATTGTTTTCGATCGATCCGACATCCCTAGTTATGTCTCATGCGTGTACAACCGAATGCAGGATTTTGGTTCCTCGGTTGGTTCATCGATGCAAATCATTTATCGAGAGGGAATTTCTGCAGAGTTAGGGGTTTTATGCTATTGGACTTTATGCCGTAATGGAATTTTTGATTAGTAATGTGATCGAGACCCTGATTCTTTATTTCTCAATTGGCAGCTTTGCGCTTACATCAGTGATAGGGAGTTTGAAGCGGGAGATTTCGTGGTGCAACGTGTCAAATGCCCTTGATCAAACTAATTTTTTTTTAAGAAAGGGGCCGGGGGGGGGGAATGAAACCCCCACCTCTGATAATGCAAACTATTCATGCAGTCGCGTTACAGTCCAAAATGCATGACTATACAAAAAGTTGACTGTATTTTAATATTTTTTTACAAAATAACACTTGTTTGCTAATCATCAAAATAGGCCATGACTCACGCGCAATCGTAATTATTCGGTCCTAAAGAAACTGAACCGAAGCCATTTCCCTGTTAATGATTTCCAATGTTTCCGTTATTTCTTTACTTACTTCTTCCGATTTCTGCATTCTATATATTTTCTTCTTAAATTCTTACCCGTCTTTTTTCTTCCCGAAATAACCGTACGCACAATACGAGTACGTAAGTACTCGTGTTCTCACTTTTTATATTATAACAATTTCTGGTCAAATACTCGATCGTCTCTTTTTCACTTCAGCACATTCTGCTCTCTTTAATCTTTATTTTTCCAGTATCACATTCCATGCTGCTATTATATTTTGCTATCATAACACCGTCTTTTTCCCTTTTTTATCAAATACTTTGGAAGGCCCTCAGATCTCATTCTTACGAATTTTTAATCTTATTTATTTCATGGGAAAAATTGTATGTAAGTAGATTATACTATATAAATTATACATAGTGTTTTATATACTGTGACCTCCTTCTCCGGATTAATCAGTTTCGGAAGCAGGCACAATAATCTATATCGACAATGGCGAGTGGAAGGGCGGTGGAAAGAAATCGGGACTGAGGTGTCTGTGATGATACAAAGTAATATATTTGATAAGAATAAAACAACGCAAAAGAAAAGAAAACAGATAAGATAATAAAAGAAAGGAAATACAAACGAAGGGGAGGTTCCAGGCAGGCCACGGGCCTTTAACTCCTG
>JARPRG010000963.1:0-10008 GCA_031001745.1 Hartigia nigra | reverse complement strand
TACAAAAAAATAAGGAAAAAATTGTTTTAAAAAAATCAATGTATAATACTTGTAGTCTAGATCCTCTCTGAACAAAACGATTCCTTGATTTTCCAGGGCGGAAAGTTGTGATAATTTAGAATTTTTTTTTCAATGCTCCTTTGGTATTGATGCTAGCAGGTGCGGCTCATGAGTATTTATTTCAAATGGTTATTCAAAGTTTATCTAGTTGCTAGGCATTGAAAATTACTCTTTTAGCTCGTATTTTCAAATTTAAATCGAAATTAAAATTAAAGCTATATCAGATTTACTAACTTGGGATAGCTACACTAAAAGCATGAGGTTTAGCAATGAACGCGAAAACCAAGAATGTATGGGATAACAAAGCTTATTACTTATTAAAATAAAATTATATGACAATAGTTTATGGTTTTTTGTATAGGAAGTAAACATGATGAAACAACAAATTATAAATACGAGTGAATTTTAAAGATTACTTTTAAAAACGAATACCCACTTTTCTAAACTTCACATAGTTAATTTATCATACACCTATTGATCCATTTACGCAATAGTAAAAAAAAAACTGATGCTTCGGTAAGAAATCGCATACAAATTAATCTCAGCGTCACTCCAATTATGGTAACCATAGTAACTATAAAAGTATAACTACTCCAGCCTATATATCATAGCTATTGAATATGTATATACGTGCATAGATCCAATATCTAAATATGTATTACTGTATACGTGCATTCTACTAGCGCCACCAGTTTTGCTGGATGGTGTTTTCTGCTGAACTTTTTGTTTGCAGGTACTCAAAAATACATGCTTAGATATGTGATCTTTTTGCATACGCACATAGCGAATACCAAGAATAACTTCTTAATATTACTAATGAAAGAATACAATATATTAAATATAGTACTATGGTATGTACCCATTATGCAGTAATTTGGTTTGGTTACAGCTCTGTTGTTAGCAATATTTTATGTAACTGTATAACCCAAACTTTTTTCCCGTATTGTTTTACCAATGTTATTCTCTTATTGTTTACTTTGAAAATAGACGCTTGGCTGAATTTTTAATTGAGTAAATTCTGTCTTCATGAATGTTCTGTCTAACTTTTTGTTCTATGAATTATTTTGTTGCTTTAAACTGTAAAGTGCTTTTCTCAAATAGCAGATAGTAGTTTCATCTCCCTTTGATACGAAACGCTTAGGTTGTTTCATATCAGTGTCTTTAAAAAATTCTGCGTGCAAGAATGCATTGATTACCTCTCAATGATCAATGTCAAGTTTATGGTTTTCGCCAAGCGCTAATAGAAGTCTTATTGATGAGTATAGTCTGTCCACGAGTTCATTACGTTTTTTTGGATGGTTGCAAACAATGCAATCCTTAGTAAACCATACATACTTCATAAATCTGCATAATATTTTGTATACAAAGTATGCATGTGCACGGTTTGGTACTAAAATATATTTTGTCTATTTTAGCCTATATTTACGTGAGTTTATGAAATGCCACTTCTGTTTGTCAAACTTTTCTTTATGTATGGTCATATTAGCTCTAGCTCGCCACATCTATTTTTCAATTCTTAGGGGATCTCACGTGGTTTATCAGAGCGACAATTTTCATTGGACTATAACTTTTGAACGAATGCGGATTTTTGGATTAAATTATAGTGAAAACGAAACGCTGGACTATGACTAACATGAATAAACTATATATTATACATATAAAGTTACATTTACAAAAGAAAAATGTATTCCGAACAATAGGTTAAAATGCAGCGTTTCCCGTCGTCCAGCAGACCACAGTATGACGAGGTAGGATTAATGCATGTCCTGATTCTATATAGAGGGGAGCAGGGCAAAATGGGCACCTCAATCAAAACTTATTTATTTTAATAATTAGGGAAAATTTATTCTCGGAAAATCACCTATGAAATTCTTGTTCGTTCTTGATGTCACTTTTTGTTTTGGCTGTAATAGGGAGGAACGTATGAAACATACTTTGTTCGATAGTGAACTCATTTTACGAAGTATTAACACCGTCGAAAGGGAAACTTAAAAAAAAAAATGCACGTAGCGAAGTAGTATGAAAATATCGGTTGGTAAGAGTCAAGACTTATCTAATCATTATTCCTATTTTTTCAGTTTGTAAACAGAAAAATAAAAATATTCGTACTGTACACGACTACGGTCAAAAGATCCATCCTGAAGATTGTCACTTTAAAATATTATGATCTCGACCTTTTTTCAGACTTTTTTATCCGTGCTACCCTATTTCTGGATTTTTCTTATCGTAAACACAGTGAAAACATTTTTCTCTAAGAATAATAATTTCTTAGCATGTTGCCCGTTTTATGCTGGCTGCCTCTGGTGTTCGTTTTGCCCCGCTCTCTTCTACCATTAATCAGATGCTTCTTGTCTTGAGAAGAATGCCTTGTGCGCTGTGGGTTTCTTAAATTTCGTTGACTTGTCATTTTCTTTTTGTTTAGCTTCCCATAGCAATTGCAATTAAAGCATCTGGCGCCTTTTTGTCTAAAATTTGTCTTGTGAAATGAATTTAAAAGTTTGCTGTAGAATATAGTAATTCAGTTTTTATAGCATCTTCAGTGATTAACGTACTTGTTAATATTTAAATTTGGCGCATTTTCACCTCCATCATTCGAGATGCGATTTCTGTCATTTTCATATAAAATATTTCATAAAAATATATAGTAATTCAATGCAGAACATCAACAATTTTATGGAACTGATTTTCTCGCAAATCGCATCACGATTCGTGATAATAAAACAAATTTAATCCGATCGCATTCATTTCCATTACTTTGGCCCACAATATTGGACCCGCCGTTTTGAATATCAAAGTTCTAAGATTGTATTGGAATTCAGCGATCTGTAAAACTCCAGTGTACCAATTTTTATGAAAATGTGATGAATAGTTTCCAAATAAAAGAAATAGAATCTTATGGTTCCCATAGTTGCCACCCGTCCCGAAAGGGTTAAAGGAGTGCAGATCTTAAGCAGAGTTTTTCTTTGTAATAAATAAAAACCTCTATTTTCACATAAGTAGTTATTTATAAAAAGACCAGTTATTGCGAATTGCAGTTCTTAGAAATGAAGATAGTTTTTGAGGCGTAGAGTTATGTAAAAGAACAGCCGGTATAATACGCCATTTTTCTGTAACATTTAGTGTCTACGTTTACGATGTGAACAAAGCAAAAAGTCTGAAGAACATGCTTCGACTACGTCGTAACGTTAATGGAAATCAAACCAAGGCGTCAATAATCACTAAAATTTTTGGTATTCTACTAAGCAAGTATAATGCTTTAATAGCATGAGACAGTGCCACTGAAGAAAATCAGAAAATACAGAATCTGCAGGAATGCCTTATCAAAGGAGATTGCCTAAAGATAAAACAATTGCGAACGCATTAGCCACCAGTGGCAGTATATGATGGTAAAAAGGCACAAAAGAAGAAAGATTATCAAATAAAGCCAAAAGGATTAGTCGACATTGAACGTTTTTACTGTAGAAAAAAGGGACACATCAAGAATTACTGCACGGAGAGAACGTCTATAGAAAGACTGTAGTTCTAGTTCAAACGCATGTAATATTGTAGTCATTAGCACTAATAGTGAGATGAACTGGAAATGACGTGTCAATGAAGGACACAAAGATAGCAATGAACCGACTTGGAATCAAATTAATTATCTCCTGAAGAAGGACACGAAGGACATCTGGCTTAGTCAGCGAGACGTCACATTATATTACCGTCGGAAAAGAAAGGCTAGTAGATGTTTAATCAGATATAAAAACAAAAGTCTACATAGGCACCGAAATATCATGCACATCATAGGAGTATAAATCAAGGAATAAAACAAAATAACTATGACAAATTCTTTTGCGAAAACTGTCAATTGAAGAAGTCTCATACTTGACTATTCTTCGAACAAACATAGAAAACCATCGAAACCAGGAGAGTTCTTTCACTGTGATGGATGTGGCCTGGTGGAGGTAGAATCAGTTTGTGGAGCCAAATTCTTCTTAATATTTAAAGATAATGCATGTGGATTTCAACAAATAAATTTTCTGAAACATAAATCTGATATTTTCATAAAATTCAAAAGTTTGAGCGTTATGTGGCTAATAAATTTAATAGAAGTACCGTTCTGTTTACAGTGAAAAATAAAATCGACTAATAAAACATTACATTCGACTAATAAAACAGGAAATGAATTTCAGCGTTAAATTTATTTAGGAGACCCGGAAAACAAATTCCACTAATAGCTATCGTCGAATAAATGAATTTTATTTCCTTCATTTGCTTCTAGCACCTACACTAGGGGTTGCGCCCACGTTCGCAGTGGTTTTAAAAATTTTGTTTTTTAACAATGAATTTATTGTACCACAGAAAAAAATCGATGATGTCTTTCAGTTTTAATTATATTCTCTTTGTTTCGGAATTGGTAATAGCGGAACAATAAACTCTAAAAATTTGAAAAAATCGTAATATTATTTTGACATATATAATATACTTATTAAAAAAAATGAATCAATTAATTGTCGACTGTTCAATCTATAAACAAAGAAGATACATAGATCCGGAAATGTGACAATCTGAAAAATCAAGGAAAAAAGAGAATATCCAATCAAAAGTAGAGATGATCATTTCATTAGACTCACAAGTAAATATCGATTCTCCAGTAGATTTTTATCCTCCAGGAGTTTTACATCCTCCAATGGAGTTAAATCCTTTAATATATTTAATAAATCTTTATGATAATATAGAAGCTGAAAAAGAAAATTTCATCTAGAGAGAGCCACAAGTCGCACCACAGGCAGAAGAACAAAACGAAGTTACAAAAGAAAATTTAACGCAATTTTCGTGACCGTGGACATACTAGGAAAACAAGCCATGTACGAAGCCAACAAAGGCCCAATGCAATGAACCTATTACATACTTTTACAGAAGCTATTTCATCTGCAAATACAAAACACTGGAAAAGGGCCATGGAGGAAGAAGTCAAAGCTCACGAAGTAAACAAAACATGGAGCATCATGTCTGAAGGATTTACAGCAACCTATTGGCTCCAAATGGTTGTAAAAAATCAAGAAATCTCAACGGAGAAGATACAACAGTATAAAACTCCTCTATGTGCACGAGGTTTGAATGACGATTTGTATATGATTATGCCTGAAGGCTTAATTGTAAAAGATAAGCATAAATCTAAAGTATGTAAGCTAAAAAAAGCTCTATACGGTTTGAAACAAGCTTCGAGGTATTGGAATCAAGAATTTAGGTTATTTCTAGAGCGTTTCGAATTCAAACATTGTGTGCTACCTCATGGTTTATTGTTGGGAATGTAGATGAGTATGTATGAGTATACCTAATTTTATTTGTCGATAATGGCTTGATGGCAGTCAAGAGTCATTGTACTCTTGAGGAAATTGTAAACGCACTATAATAATACTTTTAGATTGCTATCGGCAATGGAGAAACATTTGTAGGGCAAAAGAAAGAAACAGAAAGAACAAAATGATGTTCGTGCATTGAAAGACATACGCAGTCAATTATCAGTAAATTCAAAATGAGCAGTGCTAAGGCAATATTACTACCCGCAAATCCTCATGTAATTTTAAATCCCACGGATGAAAATAATATTTCTAAAACAATTGTACCGTTCAAGAAAATTCTAGGGTCTTTATTGTTTCTAGCTGCTGTGTCGCAACCTGATATAGTGTTTAATGTTAGTTATGTAATTAAATTCTAAACAGTCATAGTAGTAATAGCCACTGATAAGCAGTAAAAAGGATTATAAGATATTCAATAGGTACAGTCAATCACGGAATTATTTATGGCAATGTAAATAACAAGCTTTAGCTCGTAGGTTACTCTGATAGAAGTTACGAAAATGACGTGATGAGCAAACGATCCATCATATTTATATTACCAAGCGAACCAGTTACTTAGTCATCGCAGAGAGAAAATAATAACATCTCTTAGTACTACAGAAGCGGAATTCATTCCAACCGCTGCACTTGCTGCAGATCTGATATGGCTATAAAGACTACTGAATGATTTCAAACATATCTATACCGATACAAATACCCTTTTAGAGGAATGCAGATCAATACGGGAATGTTAAGAATGAACATAAATAAAATCAAATATATTGTTTACGTAACATTTATTAAAACGTTTCTAGAATCAACATACATTCATCTTTAAGGTGGTTCGCCTAGTATGGTAAAATAGTATTCCTATTTCAGTGAATATCATATAAGGTGGATGTTTCAGTCATTGGTCATGTATCAATAATCGTCAGTTGTCTTACGATACTGTAGATCTAGCTATAGTCAAAGCACACGCTGACAATTACTGGTATATAGCCGATGACTGAAACATCCACCTTATCCCACAAAAAAATTATTTTCATGCCCCGTTTTAGATGACTCAGTCCCCTTAAGCACCTACAAAGAACATATACAAAATTCAGATTCATATATTGGAAGTGTCCTCATGATCGAACCACCTTAAAGGCACCTTAAAGGTTCCATGTCGAACAGACTAATCATATAAGACGGATAACTTGGAAAATTAGATCCTTCATTGATCAGATTCGGTCATCACGAAAATGTTATCCGTCAGAACAGTCCCATGATGACCGACTCTGGTCAATGAGGGAACTGGTTTTCCGGGACATCCCTCTTGTACGACTAGTCCGTTCAACAGAGTTTCTTTTGTATAAAATAAAAACTACTATTTTTAGATAAGTAGCTATTTAAAACAGTACCTGAACCTTTCAAATTTCATGATCATCAGTTTATATTTTTCATGTGACTTTGCGATCAAGAGAGTACACTTGTTCATTATTCTTTTACTTGTTAGTCCTTCACTGTAGTAATGATTCTGTTGGCATATTCGTCAACTATCTTGCAGTTTTCAAGCTGTGTAGTAACCAGGTTTTATAGTAATGCGACTTACTAGTTAATTCTGGGTCTTTAAATACGTTTTTTAATCTGTCCTATGCTTCTTTAACCGTCCTAACATCTTCAATGTGGACATAATTCTATTTACTGAAAGGATGATTATTGCCCTTCCTTGTTACCTTTTTTCCTTAGTTTCAAGAACAAAAATATTTCTTAAAATAACATACAATAAACGATATGATAGTGACTCACGCACCACCCGTGTGCTAGGGGGACGATTCCATGGGGGTATGGACCTAATAGATAAACGCACAACGAAAAGTTTAATATACAATATGGTAAAAGGGAGATAACCGAGTCTCTAGTTTATCACCATGTTTTCTAATCAAGGATCCGTAACACGATTGGAGATGCGTAAGGCGACGTATAAGGATACGAAAGAACCAGCAACAAAGTTAAGGGGTATTAACTGCATCAGTTAGGCTATCCAATTTTTTTTTCAAACGATTCAAAATCACCCCCGCAATAAACTCAGAAAACGTGAGACAAATCGACTAGGAGGAACGAAACTTATAAACAAAAATATACTTTCGCTTCGACGCGAAGCCCTGCCATCGCGATTCATATGGAATCTAAAATATTTGCATAATTTTCGTTCACAAGATATTTAAAGTGATTTAATAAAGCTGTAACATTAGCCATTGACGAGTGTTATACGGCTAACGAATCAAAATATATAATTGTTTACAGTTGAGTATTACAAATTTATAAACAATTACATAATAGGGATCATAAAATGAAAATATAGGAAGTTTCTTGGAATCATAACAAAATGATAGTGTAACGAACACGATGAGGTCCTGTTTGAAAATATTTGTTAAAAATTGTATTTTTTATTAATAAAGAGGTGTTTTTCAATCGCCTCTTCATACGAAACGGTACATCGTGTTCCATATTGAAACCTGAAGGTTTGAGAGGTATTTTCTTGGGCACGACGCTGCGCGAGATATTAAAAGTGTTGTATCTAAAAAAATTTTGAATATTTAAAAAAATTAAACTTAAAGTATGATATCAACACTCATTGCTTACCATAGATTATATTTTTATTAATAATATATTCGATGTTATGGTATTTGAGAAATGTAATTTGTATGATGTTTTATAATATTATACAGGGTGTCCCAAAATTGCCGGACCAACGGAATAATAATAATTCCACCCGGAAATTTCGAATCTCATTACTCTTTCAATTTTGAGTTAATTATTGCGTAAGTGGTGTCAAAATAACTGTTAACCTTACAGAATGTGCGTTGAATTCCGCTTTGGAAAAGAATCTCTGTCAAAGTGCTGTTATTTACGATTTTTGTTAACATTTTACTCGCTTGATAAATAAGATATCCGGAGAGTCCCTTAAGACAAAATCAGTCCAATACCACACGGAAATGCTCCAAAGGCCATCGGGCCCTACGACGTAGCTGCAATATTTCTAATTTGACTTATTTTCATGACAAGGTTGTAGGCCACGTTACAATATACAGATATCCGGAAACTGTCCGGCATTATTACCATAACCGTATTCCTGATTAAAAGACGAGTCAAAAAGTTCTTTACCAATTTGTTATCCGACGTTTAATTATCGAGCTATAAACGATTTCAGTGATTCATTCGGATGCACGCTTTAACTGGACACGTGTCCGTAAGTAGGGCGAATGAGCTCCCCACTGTTGCCGCGCCTTACAGCTGTATCGCACGCTCCACCACTGCCGCTTACATTGCTAAAATACTTTGGGTAAAATTAAATTACGGAGGAATTACTTTATTCGGCCACGTTTAATTACTTATTATCACAACTATCAATTGGGATTATCTTCCTCTAGGAGTGTAGATCACGCTTAGTACGCAAAAGTAAGCTCACCTATGAAAAAATACAGATCGCATGACTGCTTATCCAAACTTCTAAGAAGGAGAAAGAAGAAGTATCAATCATTGAACGCTTAATCAAATTACGTTGCAGACTTCTATTGCACATGTACTTGTACTTTAGCAGTAATCAAACCAATGAAAGGAAGAAGATATTGAAATGAGAATTTATTGTGTAAGGTAAAATTGAAGAGTTTCTTCTCGCTGCCAGTGAGCAGCTTAACGTAATGATTTGTACGCTGGACTTCCGATCTTAATTTGACTGATTCGAGATTCGCTACTAAAAGACTTTTTTTCCATTTCACAAGTTATTTTTTTTAGTCTTCATTGTAAAGTACCAAATACATTAAACAAACTTATCCTTACTAAGTTAATATTTTTAACAAGAGGCCATATAACATTTTAGTGGTTGGTTAGGATTTCTTTTAAACTCAACCAATTATAAATTACAACATTTTTAGTGTATTTTGCAGGTGTTACGTAGAGTATTCTTTATCATTTTAAACTCAGTATATCACTTATCAGGACCAAGTCAGTAGCCTCGCCTAAATTGCAACCTCAGCATGTTACCCAGTACATTATAATATATCCTTTTTTATAAATATATATATGTATATATATAATATATATTGTATGATTTACAACATAAAAAAGTTAACGAGCGTAACCATTTTAAAAGGCCAGTTTTTTTTTTGTAAAAGACGAGCAACCATGTAACAGGTCTGTTTAATGACTAATTATTAAATAAATCAAATCTCACACATAACCCACACTTTTTGCATTCATTCTTATATGTTGATATGATGACGGTTATTCAAATATCTATATATTTGCTAACAGAAAATGAATTATTTAAATATAAATACGTGTCACGCTTATTATGTGGTGCCCCGCTGATTACTGAAATTCCAAATAACATTTAGCCGCATGGGCCGTCGTCCATGATAACAGTTTTATTCTGCTCTCCAGAATTCGTCAATTTTTGTATCCTTTTAATTTTAGGTCGTCAATTGTATCCTTGGAACACCAGCTTTATTTTTTTGGGTACAGCGATACGTGGCAAAATTAATGCTTGTGCCGGTTTATTGTTACGTCAATGGGCCCTTCTTCGTCTAGTTATTGATAACTGGAGAATAATATAACGACCGTTTGAGCATTTTTCCTAATA
>JARPRG010000962.1:0-13009 GCA_031001745.1 Hartigia nigra | reverse complement strand
AAGTTAAAAGAAAAATAATATTATGCCCATTCGATGCGCAATCAAAAAATAATCAATGGTTTTACATCAGATTTTCGAAATTGTGCACCGTTTCGTCGCAAATCGCAAACGTGCATCTTAACTGATACACCCTGTATGCTTATAATTTTTCTTTGTCGATGCTAGGGGACCAAGGTGATCCACGTGGAATGTGTCCAACAGAACGTCACCTTTTCCGATCGGAGACAGAAAACCTTCCTGTTTCCCTTGCTTCTTCTCGGCCAATATACAATCGATGCAGTTATGTACGATTTTTTCCACTTTCGGACGTAGATTCTGAATGTGATAGTCTCGTTTCACTATCGCCTCAGTTTTCGCCACAGCGAAATGTCCTCTCTCGTGAGCTTTCCTGATGATTTGCGAACACTTCGCCCTCGGGACGACCAGCTGAATATCGCCGTCGATTTCTTTGAACAGCAACCCACCACGAATTATGTATCCATTCGTCTGTCCTTTCTTCACCAACTGCATCACTTTCTTCACGTCGTCATCGTCGTGCTGCGCTTTCCTGAGTCTCGTCGTTAATCCGTCGTCGCCCTCGTCAATGAGCAGACAAGTAGACAGAGGGTTCTTGCTCAGCGCATCTACGTGGAACATATTCTTCCCTGGACGGTGTTCAATCTCGTAATGGAATTCTTCTAGCAAGAGTACCCATCTCGCTACGCGCATACACAAATCTTTCTTTGACATGGTTTGAGTGAATGTGCGACAATCAGTCACGATTTTAAAATCTATGCTCAACAGATATACTCGGAATCGCTTCAGCGCCTTAATTATCGCGAGAACCTCAAGTTCATAGTTTGGATATATTTCTTCCGCGGGTGTAGTCTTACCGCTCGCATAATAGATCGGATGCATTGCGCCGTCTTCGCTATTGTATTGCAACAAAACCGCGCCGTAACCGTGCATCGACGCGTCTGTATGCAGTTCAGTTTTTGCACCAACTCTATACAAATTCAATACGGATTTGCTGATGAGTATAAGTTTTAACCGTTCAAAAGCGTCTTTCTCTCCTTTTTCAAATTTAAACGGCGTCGCAGCTTTTAAGAGATTCGTTAATGGCCGTGCAATTATCGAGTACCCCGGAATAAACTTTCGGAAGTAACCCGTTAATCCCAAGAACGATTGGACTTGTCGGACGCACGTAGGCATCGGAAACTTTCTTACGGCCTCCGTTTTACATTCTGATGGTCGAAGACTACCGTTTCCGATAACGTGTCCCAAATATTCGACGCTCGTTTTCAGTATACTGCACTTTTTCCAGTTAATGATTAGACCGTTCTTACTGGCTACATCTAGTACGCGTTTGAGTCTTTCCAGACCGGTCTCGTAGTCAGCCGAAGGTACAATCAAATCGTCCATATAAACTAATATTTCTCCGTTACGTATGAGATCTCTAAATACGGTGTTTATGAACTTCTGGAAAGTAGCGGGCGAGTTACAAAGACCGAATGGTACCTTGAGAAATTCGTAATGTCCATCGGGGACTATAAACGCGGTATACTTCGTACTTGATTCGTCCATTTTTACGTGAAAAAACCCGTTCTTCAGATCAAGTGTACTAAACACCTTCGCATTTTGCAGAGCCTCCAACTGATCCTCAATTAGTGGTAAGGGGTACCGATCTTTAACGATTTTTTAATTGAGCAAACGATAATCGATGCAGAGTCGATTCGTATCGTCTTTCGTTTTCGCCAACACGACTGGACTCGCATAATCGGAAACAGAAGGTTGTACAATACCGTCCTCTAGCCACACGTCTATCTGTGCATTTACTTCTTCCCGTCCGGCCATCGATAATCTTCTTGGTCTGAGGTAGACCGGTTCTTCGTCTTTTAGAATGAGTTTCATCTTTATGTCTGATTCGCTCGTTGGGTTCGGCTTGTATTCGTCTATCATCGATTGCACCATTTGGTAATAACGTTCGTTGTGTACGTGAGTAATGTCTACAGCGTTAATAATTGAATCGGAAATTACGCTTATTTGACAAATTTCCGCGAAACCGTCGTCTTGGTAATTCGGTTTTACGATTGTCGGCTTACCGCGCTCCAGGTTTACATCGACCGTGTCGAGAAAATCGCTGCCGATCAACAACTTATATCGCGACAATTTATCCGCTACGACATGTATCGAGATTGTGTAATTATTACCGTCAACCGTCAGACTCGCATAGAATCCTCCGTTCGTCCTATTTTCCTCCGTGCCTACTCCCCGAAAAGGTGTTACCTCGAGCTCAATTCTCGGATAACCTAACTTTATATACTCGTCTTCACGCATTATCGTAATATCGCTGCCGTTATCTATGATCGCCTGAATTGCGATATCGTTAATCAATACTTTTTTAGAATGTTTACGTCCCTGTGGCTGAGCGATCGCGCAACTGCTTTTCGTTGTCTCTTTTTTCGGACATTTGGCGGCTATGTGCACGTACTCATTACACCCAAAACATTTAACACCTTTCTCTTTTGACGGACAATTTAAACTTACGTGATCCTTCAGTCCACAATTAAAACAACGTTTTGACGTAACTCGGTCTTTCTTCTCGCTTACATCTTTGTCATTACCCGGTGCGCACTTACCATCTATAACGCCTTTACTGTTTTTATCAGGCTTACGTTTCACGCTACCGCCTTTATCTTCGCTCTTCGAATTCGTTGTTGGATATGTTCTGTCTTGCAATGATATCTCGTCGAATGCTTGCAGGATCTGATCTCTTGTCGTGAATCCATGTATTCGTGCCAAATCACGCAGATTTGGGTCTGGAACACCGTCAATTATGTACTCCAAAATTTCACCGTCTGGTATGGCAATTCGATTCGCCATTATCGTCTTCTCGTGGACGTAGTCGTGGAATGTTTCATTCCTTTTCCACGTTCGCTCCTCGAAACGTCGTCTCATCACTATTTTGTTCGGCGGATGGTAGAACATGCCCCGTAGCTCGTCGAGTAGCACGTCTGACGTCATTCCGACATGCTCAGGCTTAGAATGAAACCATTCTGACGCACGTCCTTCCAGTCTTGTACCGATTAAAATTTTTGTGAGATTGTCATTGAGGCTGTATGCGGTTCTGAGAAATTTCACTTGTTTTTCCCATGTCTCAAAAGTTTCCGTGTTTCCGTTAAAATAACTTAGTAAATCCGCTACAGAACTCACATTCACCTTTGATGATTGCGTGAGCATTCCGTCGTTATCCATAGTTAAGCTTCGATTTTCATCCGAATCGCGTGTCTGATTGTTTACAGCGTTCTCTGTTGTCCTGTGTATGGTCGTGTCGTACAAGTCCGCGCGCTGCATACGGCGTAACTGCTCGATCTCGCGTCGTGCTAAGGCGAGCTCGCGCTCGGCCAATTCTTTTTCTCGTTTATAAATCTCGATCTCTCGATTGGAACCCAATTGTCCTGAGTAACGTTCGAGTTCCTCCCTATGACGTCGTGTTCCTTCGTTGGCAGGAGTTAACAGATTCTTAACTCCACCAGCAGCACCATCACCGTCTTTGCCTTTTTCATTCATCGTATCTTTGTCTTTCTCACTGAATGTTTTTAACCACTGTCCACTCGGATCGTCATTTATTAATCGTTTTATAAGGTCGATTTTCAATCCAACCGTGCTTAGCCCTTTCGTTTCAAAATGTCTTTCAGCTCAGGCACAGTAAAACTCTTTGTATCGATCTCATCCATTGAGCATTGCTTCGCGTATCGTTCGTCGTTCACGTCCGTGCATTTTTTTTTGGATCGTCAAACTTCTCGAAACTTCTCACTCGATCGGTTTGCGACTCCTTTTAACCTCGTTCGTCGTTCGTCGTACACCTTTCACTCGCGTTACCTCTCAGTATCCTGGTTGAGCCCCCAAAAGTTATGGTATTCTTATTTATACATGGATGGGTCTGGGAGGCAACACACTGGGGAAAAGTAAATAAACTATTTATTGAATGTTAGAAAGCTCTTGCTCGTACAATGACACGTCTTAGACTGTCTTTTTTCTTAATTTTCCGGCTCATGCAGCGTAGCTCTGCTGTTTTTCAGCGGCCTCGTTTAGTGCGCTCGCTAACTACCGCCTACATACACGTAACGCGACACGCGAAACGCTACGCACCTTACACAACTAAGCGACCACTGCAACCTCCATACGAGGGTCCTTTCCCTGTCATCGAAAGACTTTCTGACAGAGTCTACAAGATCGAAATCAAGGGACACCAGACCACAGTCTCCACTGAAAGGTTGAAACCTGCCTTCTTCGAGAAAGAACAACTAACTTCATCACTGGGAGAAGACAATGCAGCTCACCAACCGCACGCAGAAAACACTTCAGCGAACCCGTCCTCTTCAAGCACCGTAAGGACCTACCAGGGACCTCGACACCAAAAGAAGATCGTGACCTTCGCTTCCTAACCGGTCACTGGGAGGGGGGTGATGTGGCGCCTTTGGCCTCACCAACCTGGCGGACAACGCGGGACCTGCAGCCTATAAGTGACGGTGTTACCAGCAGGCCAAGTCCCTAGCGCGAACACTGTGACGTCCTGGTTGTCGCCACTATCGTTTCGCGGCAGATGCGACTGCGTGAATCTGGGGAGGTGGGTTCGTTAGCCACCAAAGCTCTGATGAGCACTCCAACGAAGTCCAATCTCCCGGATTGGATTGCAACTCTCTTACGATCAGTGATATTTATTGTTAAATATTAATAAAGGGTTTCAGAAATAATAATGCAGGTGCTACTGGAGAGCACTATAACTAACTTTATTCGTTCTGGTTATATATGATTATCCTAATTCAAGCTACTCTACTGTATGATAGACTCTAAGGTAACGTTTGACGTGAACCCTTTAAGACCAGAAATCGAACTGCCCTCCCTGATCTTAAAGGTTACAGTCCTCCGGGTTCCTCATATATACATACATACATACTACATATATTCACACACACTGCTTTAGGGTCCCATCCCCTCCGTGGAAGGAGGCTGCGTCGCGACTCGATCCTCGGTCCCAGGGTCTTGGGCCTTGTTCTTTCTTACAAAGAACTCATGCATACTCCTATTTCTGATTTATATGGGAAGCGCATGGACAACGTCATTGCTCGACTCGAACGTTCCCTTAGCCTGGCTATCTTTTCAAGTGGTGCGATTTATTACCAGAAATGTAGGCTTTTCTAAACTCTAGGTGTTTTAACCCTCTGGCAGACATGTAGCTCGGGTAATATATTACCCTGAGTGTCCGCCAAAGTAATAACGATGGTCTATGCCCGCGTTTTTCGCTGTCTAATGTTTTGCACGTGTGTTGGCCAAGAGACTTTCTACAAATTACTTAAGGTTTATCTATTTTATCTAGCTGATGATGATGATTCATACAACTGGATGTATTGGAATCTGATCTACAAGGGAAATTTTGTTTCTACTTTAATATTGCATTCAAACCTGCCGCTAGATCGAGATTGCGTTATTTGTCACCAGGCCGGGACATAACACCTCCCTCGCTAAAAAGGATGCGGCTCACATATGAGTCGCATTTGTGTATTTTGTGTTACAAAATGAGAATGAAGTGTCGCGGACTGGTAGGTTGATCTAATTTATGAAAATAGTTATTTCTCCTTATGGGTAGTATTATCTTCTATAGCCAAGAAGAGTCACGCGGCAACTTGTGTAGAGCGTCCAAATCTCCATCACAGAGGTTATACGGTAAGTCACCAAGCAATCAATACTCCAACTTTAATCCTATTCCTTTTCTTTTACATTCGTTTAAATACTAACTGTCTATAATACATTGTTTTATATGATATCCGGTAATTGGTGCTTGCTTGCTATAACTAACCTTATATATGGGCAGTTTTCAACCGGTTCTTATGCACAACTTTTGTGCGGTATGCAGTTAGCTTAATCCTTACATTTTCATGTCCTAGGATTCTGTCGATCTGAAATGGCCCTAAGTAATTAGAGTCAAGCTTGTTGGTCTTAACATCGTTCAGCAAGAATACCCAGTCTCCTTCTGCAAAATGTTGTGCATTCACATTCCTATCGTAATACTCTTTGGATTTGAATTTTGCTTCATCTAACCTTTCTGCAGCGTTTAACTGCGTTTCTCTGAGTTTTAATACGAGATCTCCTAAGTAGTCTACATATTTCCGTTCTGAGCTTTTTCTAGAGAAACTTGAAGGGATCCTTGCTGTCTGTCCAAAAATCAGCTTGTGAGGACTAAAACCAATAGATTCATGCACTGACGTATTATAGGAAAACATAGCATATTTTAGCCAGGTATCCCAATCTCTGTCCAAATCAGTGTAATGCTTCAGATACTCTACTAGAACCAAATGACTTCTCTCTAAAGATCCGTTTGACTGTGGGTGGAAAGCAGTAGTTTTTAGTTGTTTGATTTTGAAACATTTGGCCAGGTGTTTCATTACCTGGCCTGTAAAATTCCTGCCTTGGTCAGTCAGGATAGGCTCAGGACATCCGAAACAACAGATGAAATCTTCAGCAAAGACTTTAGCAATGGTTCCGGCTTTAATTTCAGCATGTGCTACTGCTACAGAATATTTTGTTAAACTATCCTGAATGGTTAAGACATATCTATTCCCTGAACTTGTGACTGGCAAGGGCCCCACAATGTCGAGAGCGATTTTCTCAAAAGCCACTTGAGGAGTGTCTGTAACTATCATTGGTTGCCTGGTTTTAACTCTCACCAGCTTATTCCTTTGGGAAGTAACACAATGTTTAATGAAGCTCTGGATCTCTAATTTCATATTGTTCCAAAAATATTGTTTCCTAATTCTTTCGTATGTCTTCCTCACACCTTTATGTCCCCCGATCGCTGATTCATGCATTTCTCGTATAAGTCTCTGCCGTTGTTCGACCTCAGGTATTTGGGTTTGACCTAAACATAAGGTAATGTGATACCCGTCCGGGAAGGTCTTTTCTAAGTGCAATTTAATACTGCCCCACGATAATTTATCCAATCCATCTCCAGCTCTTGCACGTCTAACAGTATTTACTTCAAAATAGTCCATTGCTTCTTTTAGTTTTGTAATTCCTGTTGTTACATTAGCTAAATGTACCTTGTCCAATGACCTTTCCTTCACGATTATAGTGAAGATGTGCCAGTTCCCATGTTTGAATATGACTACGTCTCCAATTTCCTGCCTGGTGGTTGGGAATCCCTTTCAACTAATGTAATGACTATCTAAGAGTTCCTTCATTACTGGGGTTCTTGTTTTAAAGTCTGCGGAAATGAAATGTGCTATGTTGTCCCTTTTCATTAAGATTCCGTCCCTAGTTTCCGAAAATACGTCTGCTAATAAGGACTTCCTCATTCTTTTTGCAGGTACTGGTATATTTTCCTGCGAAGACTCGTTTGAGTTATCATAGGGGTCGACATCATCCTCATCTGAGGTGGACTCTGAGAATGATTCGTCTTCAACCGAATCGATTGGAAGAAGGTATCTTTCTGGGGGGGGGCACAGGAATTTCCGAACACCTCACGATCGTGACTATTGCTGGTACCAAATTCTGAATCTATTATCTCTCCATTATTTTCACTTTTCTTGGATGCCTCATGTGTTAGTATTTTAGCATGCTTTTCTACTACTCGTTGTAGCTCTGTGGGATCAACGGACGTCCGCTCTTCTGGCATCCTGCGTTGAACATCTAGTGCCCACGCTATACCCGGGCCCGGGGATACTTTAATTTGATAATTTTCTGTATCACTGACTAGACAATCCTTGTTGTCATAACTAGAAGGACAGCTTATGCTATTTCTCTCTAGAGGAGATTGCCTATTTTCTTTTCAGTAACACGACTCCCTGGGCGGTGAGTACTGTACCCTCTCGGATCGCTCTTTCCAACTCCGCACCAAGTCGTCGGGGTGCCGGGCAACAATCTTCTCTCCAGATACCGGGCGGCACCCAGTACCGCTCCGAGCGGTAATAGACTCTACGATTGTGCCAACCTTTTGTACCGAGACTGATCTCGATACAATCTGTTGACGAATCGGGATTGAGTCTATCTCATTAAGTTTTTGGTTCCCAGAACCGTTGGATGCCAGAAGATTTTTCCCTACTCCTATTTCTCTGTTTGTCAATTTCCTGATACTGTTCCTATTGAGTGCATCCTCAAGAAGTACATGCTCTCCTTCATTGTGCCAGAGGCTTGTTGTGAATCTGATATTTGCGATCTCCATATCAATAGGATTTCGCGAGAGAGCATCAGCGTTGGCATTCAATCGCCCCGCTTTATAGATTACTTCATATTCGTACTCTCTCAACTTTAGTAACCAGTGTAGAAGCCGCGACGTAGGGTCTTTAATTCTGTGTGCCCAGACTAGAGGTCTGTGGTCGGTTACGAGCTGAAACTTTTTGCCATACAAGTAGGGCCTAAAGTGTTTGACAGCGAAAACTATTGCATAAAGTTCCTTTTCTATTGCAGAGTAGTTAATTTCCGCCCCTTTCAGCAACTTCGAAGCGTATGCTATTGGAAGGTCCTGCCCTATCTCTCCTTGACTGAGCACCGCCCCAAGGGTGTAGTGCGAAGCATCGGTTGTGACTATAAAGGATCGCGTAAAATCTGGGAATTGTAAGATGGGTTCCTTACACAATCGATCGCGCAAATTTTCAAACGTATTTTTCTGTTCCTCATTCCAGCAGAAGATTTGTCCCTTTTTCAATAATTGTGTGAGGGGTCGTGAGATCTTCGCAAAGTCTGGAATGAATCGGTGGTAATATCCAATGAGGCCAAGAAATTGTTTGATATTCTTGGCATTTTTGGGAATGGGAAATTCCTTGACAGCTACTAGTTTTTGAGGGTCAGGGGGTACGCCATCCTCGCTTATTACATGGCCCAAATAGGCTGTAATCACAGTCCGGCAGCGCGAAGTTTTCCCAGAAGATTTCGAAGTTTTAACTCGTGTTCCTCTAAAGACGAGGCATAGATAACGATATCGTCGAGATAAAGGAAGATGTCAGTACCTTGCAAACCGGAGAGGACCTGGTCCATCAGCCGTTGGAAGGTGGCTGGTGCGTTTTTCAACCCGAATGGCATTCTCTTATAATGATAATGCCCGTTGGGCGTTGAAAATGCTGTTTTGACCTTGTCACCCTCATCCATCGGTATTTGATGAAATCCTGACGCAAGATCAAAGATCGAGAAGTACCTGGCTCCTCCGAGTTGATCTAAAATGTCAACAATGTTCGGAAGGGGATACGCCTCCCCTAAAGTTTTCTCGTTCAGGTTCTTGAAATCAATGACCATATGCCATCGCTTATTACCTCCAGAGTCGGGTTTTTTGGGGACTATCCAGACAGGTGAGTTATAAGACGAGCTGGAGGGTTCTATAATTTCCCCAACGAGTAACTCCTTGATTTGTTTCTGAATTTCCTCTTTATGGATAGGAGGATATCTGTACTTTTTCGTATTGATGGGGGTATTGTCTTTAGTTGGAATCTTATGCTTTACGACACTGGTTCCCTTTAATTTATCGCCTGGCAGATGGAACTGAAATGAGAATTTCGCTACTGTTCTAACTACACTGCGTCTTTCTTCCCGGTTTAAATCTTTCAGGTGAAGGACTCCTAGAAGCCTATCAACTCTATCCTGCAACGTTGCCTTTTCCCGGCTTTTGTCCGATCTATTCGTTGTGCCTGTTTCTATCTTTTCTACGTTCACAGATGGAATATTGATTTCTCTGTCATCTTGGTCGGTATTAATTACAAAAATCCACGCAATGCCATTACGGTTTGTGACCAGCGCCTCCCCTGCATATACGTTCAGCCCTAGCTCTAATCTAGCCATGTATCCTTCACGCAACCCCGTATCGACTATTCTGACGCCCACTTTTATTTTACTTCTTCCAGGGATTTTTATTATTCTCTCCGTACACAATGGAATGTTAATTAATCCGTTTCTAATTTTCAGTGCGTTGTCTTCCAAGGATAGGATTGCATTTTCCTCTATGAGAAATTGCATTCCCAGAATGCCGTCCTGTTTCAAAGGGAAATTGGCCCTAACAACTTGAAATTTGCAAGGAACAGAGAGAAACGTGATTTCGACTTCTCCGAGAGTCTCGCTCGTTCCCGAAGTAATCCCTGAGAGTAAGTATCTTTTATCTCTATTGATTTCTGTCCCCAATTTCAAACACGTTTCTTTTAGTAAGTTAATATGAGCGCCGGAGTCAATTAATAGTCAGCATTTTTTCATATTGATTAGGTTGTTGCTGGTGATGGTCACACAAGGTGGTACAATTTGACTGGACTGGCTGAGGTTCACTACAGCATGAGATTGGTTCTCAACAAATTTGGGGTCCGCGTCCTGGTGGTCACCGTTCGTCGAGGTATTGTCATTATGTTTGCTGCAAGAATCATAAGTCCCATTCCTACAAGCCTGCGAGGTATGGCCGGTCTTCTTGCAATGGGTGCAGTATCCGGGTTTCATCTTACTTTAGCACTCTCTTTTAAAATGCCATTTCCTTCCACATGTGAAACAGACTACAGTTCCCTGGTCCAAACGTTTAACCCTTTGATTGCCCCTTTTTGAGCAAGCCGTTCGCACGAATGCCCTGTGAGCAAAACGGTCGACCCTACGCGAGTTTGAGAATCTTCCCGAAGTACTCTTAGTGGGTGAATCGCTACTCCGACTTAAATTCCGTTCATTATTGTCTCGGTTGATCTTAAAGAGGGCATTTCGCTGCTCCACTTCACTTTCTAGTTCTATGGCTACATCGACTGCATGTGCCAGTGTGGTAGGCTTGCAATTGGCTACACGTAACCCTAGTTCGCCCCTGAGCCCGCGAACAAAGCTGTCCCGCGCACCTTCCTGAGTACCAGCCAGCAATCTCGTCACAATTTCCGTGGGATATTTTCCTGTTATCAATTCTGTCATTTCCTGTGTAATTTCATTCATTCGAGTGACGTAGTCCATGATCGCTTCCCCCGATTTCTGATGTATATTGGCTAAAAGCCTCTGCCATTGTGAGAATGTTTTCCGCGGTGCGAAAGCTCTTCTCAAACTGTCGAGCACTTCTTCTAAAGTCGATCCAGTACAGCTCGTAATGTATTTACTCACATTACCTTGGATTCGTGACTTAATTAATTGGGTTAAATAGAATTTACCCGAAGAATGAATCAGGAGAGCCGTTTGTTTGCAAAGTTCTATGAAGCTAGTTATTGACATATTTTCTCCGTTATAAAGAGGTATCAAGCTTGCGGCTTCTCTAATTCCCATGTACTCAAAATGACGCGACTCCCGTTCTCCATTCGAATCCCCGGTTGCCAATAGAGGAGTATCTGACGACTCGTACTCCGCAGCAGTAGAAAAGCCTTCGATTACACCCGCGCCTCTATCTGTAGGAATAACTTCCCACTCTGCCGCTGAAGTCGACATTATTTCTCTAATTATCTTTTAAATTTCTATTTGACTTCTAGGTGCTCTCCGCTCGGATGGACACCTTTTATATGGCTGCGGCCGTTTACTCTAGGATACCAGCATTCACTGTGCGATCCAGGGAAACCGCAGAAAACCTGGATAGTATCCCGATGTCCACTCCGCTTATTCCTAGGTATTATATAAAACTTACAATGTGGTGTCCTTCGTGATATAGGTGTATACTTATTTTATTTGCATGCACACTTTACACTTCACTTTTCTCACAGATTTCCTTAGTGGAAAAATTTTTGATTATGGCACTCGTAATCGCAAATGTAAGCTATGCAACAACGGGCATCCTAAGACCGATCATGATTGTCGTGAAAACTTCCGTGGTAGTGCAAAAGTTATGGAACCTGATGTTGGAGCTTCTTTAGTTAATAATAGTGCCATTTTGAAAAACGCAGGATTGAATGTGCGAGTGGTTGTTGGTGACGAAGATAGTTCGACTATCGCAGCTATCCGTCGTGGGACAATAGAAAAAATGTTTAAATTAAGTGACCAAAATCACTTGAAAAAATCATTCAAGACTGATATATTTTCTTTAAAGCCCAAGTTTAAGGAATTAGCAAGAAAAGACACTATTCCCCACTTGAGAAAGTGTTTTAATTATGCAATAACTCAGAATAAGTGTCAAAGGTCTAAATTAATGAGTATATTTAAAAGTATTTCTGATCACTTTTTCAATCATCACGAGAACTGCGGAGATTGGTGTAAACGTGGAGCATTCAATGAGACATCACAACAGAAAGTTATTCTCAAAGATCCAGACCTATACACTCATTTATATACTATTTTTACCAAATATGCCCACAACGCTCATAAAATGACCTTTGCTGCTTCAAGTCAATCTAATGAGAGCGTTAATAATATAATGACTCATAAAGCTCCAAAAAGTCATTGTGCCCAACCAATCCGCCCCCGCTGGCCCCACTTCGGTCCCGCGGTGGCGTCGAGGCACAGCCGGTCGTAATCGCTCTGGCGAAGGTGGGATTTTTTGGTGGCTCATAGAAACAAACCATTCGGTTACACTAGTTTATTGAGGACCATGTTATACATTGCGTTCGCCTTGACAAGTACATCTCGTAATTCATACAATCTCTTTCTTTTGTATGTTATCCCATGCCTACCGGGCGGTGTGGACACATGATCGGTGCTCGGACGGCCGTCCGACACCGATCACGCCACTGCTCGCGGTTCAGTCCAGCATGCCGTCAATCATATATCCGGAATGATCCCTCGCCGTATACCGGGCTGTGTGGACACATAGCCGATGCTCAGACTTTCTCCGGCACCGACCACGCCACTGCTCACGGTCAAACTCGCGATTTGCCTTCAGCTGGACCGGGCGTTGTGGACACATGGACGGTCATCCGACCACGCCACTGCTCACGGTCAAACTCGCGATTTGCCTTCAGCTGGACCGGGCGTGTGGACACATGGACGGTCATCCGACCACGCCACTGCTCACGGTTCCGCATTATGTGGTAACGCCATGCGTGCCTTCGTTTATTTTACACAGGGAAGTCTTACTCACTGGTACTCGGATCCATCCCTGGCCGTCGTCTTGTCC
>JARPRG010000961.1:0-13187 GCA_031001745.1 Hartigia nigra | reverse complement strand
AAATAAGTAGATATCTAGTGACTTATGTACTTGGCATTATGATGTGATTTCAATAGTTTTTATTACAGGACTTCACATCAATCCTGTACTTGGCGAGTTTTTTTCACGAAAGTGTTTTTGTGCGGATTAGCTACCTACACCACCAGTTTTAAATAGTACTGCACGATTACAGTCGACAACAGTATTTCCGGGACGAGTTGAAGTAGTTTATCCTGGTACCAAAAATATTAAAGTATTCCATTCTCTTTCCATTCTACTACAGAGAATAAGTCAATCAATTTACAACAAAATAAATATGAAGTCGTAATGGAATTTCCTTCTAATACAAAATTGGGAAACGGGTGTCAAACTTCTCTTTTTTGAATGCCTATAAATTGCCTTACTTTTCAGTCTAAACCTGAACTATTATCACGCACTGAAATATTCACAACGAATACGGTTAGCAAACGAAGTTCCTTAAAACCTACAGTGATATCTGTACAAATTTTACCAAATGCAGCTCAGATCATTAAAATACGTTCAACGAATAACCCTAGTCCAACATAATTAAATTTCGCAAACATTGTATTTTAAGACCTTCAGCGATAAAACATTAATATTAACATTCGCATATGAAAATGTTCCTTATTGTCCCGTATTTATATTCAAAAATATAAGAATATAAGAAAAAAATATAAGAATGAGTTTTGAATTTCCACTATATTATGCAATGCACAGCACGCCATTACAACATGAGATACGAAAGTATACTCGATTTCCATTCGCCTGGATAAACAGTAAGACCTTGACTTTACTCTCCCAATGACGATCTCTACGTACACTCGACCTGAATTTAAATATACGTTAAACGATTCTTCAGCTTCAGAAAGTCGTTGAGACTTTGTGTACCCTTTTATTAACGAAGGCAGTAAGGGATAGGCTGGGTCTCCCATAACCATAAACAGGATACTTGTATCGTTCACAATCTGTTTACCCTAAGAACTATCAGCTTATTTTGTCTAACTAGATGTATTACATGAAACATTCCAACCTCAATGTCAACATAATTCATTAGTATAAACCGTTTATTCATGCAGTATACCATATAATAGATACTTTGGGTATTATAGAATCTGCATTCTGGTACAGTCTAGAAGATTGCAGTACTGCGGCATTATGATAGCACCCTGACATTTGGCAATTCATGTTGCGGAATCTGAAAAATGAATGATTATAGTCTTAAAATTCCATTAAGGTTTAATTATTGTAGATACATGCATTACCTACAAGTATCATCTGTGACTGCTTGAAATACAATAGAAGTCGAACCTTTCTTATTTCGAAAGTCAAGATGATCACTCACATAGCACAAGATGTCTATAGGACGTCTATTATTAGTCATGGATATATGAGAACATCCTATAAACATTTAATTCGGGAGTTATTGGTTTTAGACATCGTGAATATATACAAACCCTTTACATACATTCCCTGGACATCCAATATATCTACAAAATATTCATAATCTGATAATGTCTCTGGGACATACTATTTGATATTTTTTGAAAGTTATTCTCCAAGTAAAGACATTTATTTAAATCAAAATTAAATTCACCCTCCTTTTTCCCTTTTTTATTATATAAAAAGTATAGGAATATGAATATTCTAATAAAATAAATGGATAAAAATAATAGTAAAAAAGATTTCCTCGCTTCCGACATCATCTTATTGTGTACTTACGTTATATTTATTCATTTCTTTGTTCTACAGATATCGTCCAAAAGCATTGTAGCGCTACAAATTCCGAGAATTTTATGACTATACAAAATTGGCTACGTTACGCTGCAGAAAAAGAAAATAGTAAAACAGTGAAAGTCACCATAAATACAAAAGCATATAAACCAGACAATAACGCATCAGGTTATATGACTATGTTGTAATATTTTTTTCTTATTGTACCTGTTCCGTAATTATTATTAGGACACTATAGGAGAGAATGGGATAAAACGAGCCTCTAAAGTAAAATGGGCACCAGGGGCAGCTGCGATAAAACGGCAACATGCTAAGATATTTTAATTCTTTAAGTAAAATGTTTTTACTTAAAATTAATGTGTTTACGACAAGAAAAATGCAGAAATAGGATAGTAAGGATAAAAAAGTCTGAAAGAAGTTCAAGATCATATAATATAAAATTTGTGTCCTATAGTTTAATCTCTGCCTCCTTTCTTCGGTACAGAACGAAGTACAACTCTGTTTTAGTGCATGCGGTCGCACGACTAGATGCTGTCGCGGTTGGACCTTAGGTGCAACGTTTCGTTCGCATATTTTGCATTCTATCGCTGATAATATTTCGTGTATATGTTCATTATCATATTAGTGTGTTCGACATGTTTCTCCTGCTATCGCCGTCAAAAAAAGTAACGTCAAAAACCGACAACTTCCTAGGTAGCTTTCCGAAAATGAATAAATTTTGCTTCAGATGCGCATTTTGCCCCGCTTTCCCCTATAGTATATAATTCTTAAACACATGCAGGCAATACATTTTCGGTAACATATTGCGTGTTGCAAACTCGTCTTTGAGTTTCATGATGAGGATTTACCGATTGGACTTACAGTTATAGCTGCGTTTTTATATAGTATTACATTGCAAAAATGTTATTACGCTCATTAGGATATGCCATAAGTTATGTTTGCGAAATTCTGGTGCGGAACGACCCGCGATGGGGACACAAAAAGAATGTATAAGCCTCGTATAGCAGAAAACGTCTATCAGACATCCATAGGACGTACGAGGGACATTTTTAGGATACTATTGCTAACTGTGGGACATAACAATGAAACTTTGGATGTCCATAGTATGTCTGCAGGATGTCTTGGGACATGTTATGGACATCCTTTAGAGATGTCTGATAAACATCGACAATTAGGACATTTAGATATCTTGTTTATATCCATTGTACATCTTTAAGACATTTGAGGACATCCCATGGATATCTGGAACGTCTCAATCGGATTTTCCATAAAACGTCTTTTGAACATCTTTGCGCTATGTGGGCATCCATGGGAGGTGTTATTCAAATGTGTGTCATCTATTACTCTAATTACCTGAGGGACTTTGATGGTCTTCTGAAAGTTGTCGGCAATTATACTGCATTCTGCTTCAACTGGCATATATAAATACTCTTTTGCCAAATGTTTTTGATTGCATGCATAACTCAGTGTACACATCGCCAAACAGAATGAATTTAGAATTCAAAAATCATTTGATGTTAGCTGTAAGAATTTCGTCAAATTTCCGCAGAATCGTCACGAGTTGCTAGTTCGTCCGAGAGAAAAAGTCGTCGAGTGTAAAGGGTTAAATATTTCTGTGCCACATATATTGTTTGTTACTAAGTATAAGAGATGGATGAGATAGTTTACCAACAGTCACTACTTGATTATGTAGATGATTATATAATAATTATAATTTCACTAAGGTCAATTTCGCGTAATAACGATCGCTTGTTAGGATGCAGATTTTGTAGATGGAATTAAAATGTTGCATAATTTTAATTATAGTACACGGCTCATACCATACATTAAATGTTTAATATACCTAGTTTCTATGATGTCTGGATATCAATGGCATTCTCAAACAAATTTAAGGATACTATTATCAACAATTGGTGGATTAATTACTTATAAAATATGAACAATTTTATTTTATATTAAAATTATATGAACTACAACAAACAATAGTATTTCCTAACTTGAATATCATATATTGGTCCGATTTAAACAATACTTTATTATACAACGATGCAATTAATAAATGAACATTTTTTATAAAAATCATGTAAATTTTGTCCATAAAAAAAATTAATTTCTTATTTCTGCCAAAACAAGCCGTAACATAGATATTCTATGAGATCTATAGTATAATATTATTGTTGGTAGGGGTTTCAGCACTAGAGCTTTCGATTGATAATCCTGGCTCAACTTTTTCGTCTAGTTTTTCAATTTTATCTTCATCCAATGGACTTTTGGTTGACGTAGGTACTACAGGTTTGGGAATACGTCCTGCAACTACTGGTTTATCCCCTGGTAAGACCTGTGAATAATTATTTCTGATTATTTTATAACTATTTCAATATCATACATTCTAGAAATGGAGTTATGTTTTTTCACTGTGCCGCTATATAACCAAATACTTTATGTTTTTAAGATTTTCTTTAATGTGAAAAACTTAAAGTATCATTATTTCTTCCCTGCTAGAAATTGGTCCGGATATTACCTGTTCCCAGTTGGCGATTAGACGGGAATAATTGGATGTTTTCAAATAGGCAAGCCTGACCGGGAACCTGTTCAGCCGAAGTCAGGCGAGCCATTCTATAATTCAATCGAGTAAAAAAGCATGTCCAGATGTCAGGATGTGAACAATCAAATCGCAACTAAAACGCTTCTTTCAAACGTAAATATATCAGACTGATACTTTTACGCGGCATACTTTAATAAAAGTATATTAGCGTAACGTAATAGTCAGATTAAGCTTTTTAAACACCTTGAGTCTAATTAGGATATCTCAAATAAGTTATAGTTATGGGTACAAATATATAAGTTGTGCAAGTATTGTGGTTTAGAATTTACAAATACCTGTATCTCATAACATAAATAATTTGTCTCTTCATGATATTTTTCATACGGGCATTACACCCGTGGTCTTTCGCCCTGACTATTCTTCCACACTAGCCCAATCAGGATTTGATTAAGATTCTTGACCAGATTTTGGGTAGAATTCCCGGTCAGGTGTTGACTATGTACAGCATAAAATTGGCCATCCGAGTTCTTAGCTACATTTCTTTGTCAGCGCTCATTTTTAACTGGGACGGCTGACCAAGAATCCGATCAGCCTCCGGTTACAATTTCTGCCAGGGTATTGTACTTATAATTGTAGTTATAATTGCTGTCGCAATTTAGTAAACTTCGCTTTAATAATCCCGTTTGAAGATACACTATCCCCCAATCATTTAAATTATTTATTTTTTATTCGAGTATACAACAATACAATGGGACTTTAAAATAATAACTATAACAGTACATTCTGCGACGTCAATGTGATGAGTGCAGCGTAAAATCAGTATATATTCTTGTTGCAACTACAGTTAATATCAATTCTGCTACATTTAATAAATTACGAATTGTGCCGTAGAAAGTATGTTCGATAGGCGTGAAAAAAATGATTTTGGGCAATAACTACCTTAAGCGATTGATACCCTTTCGGTAGCAGATTTCCTCTAGCATGGAATCCTTGAATACGCAATTCAGGAAAGCATTGATATTTCAAAATATTCGCTAGTTAAGGTATCGGTAGCTCAGTTTTATTGTGAGAATGCTGGACCGCGTAGCGGCTATTCATTCACATTCCACTGACGTCGCAGAATTGCTATAAATTGAAGTACCTCGGCGAATGGCATTTTCTAATCGCGTCACAAAATGTAGCTTTCTCTAACATCGCAGATATTCCAGCGAAGTCGCAGATTTGCTGAGATATGATGTTTTGAAAGTTTTGGATCTTATAATATAGTTATAAAGAGTATAAAATCACTGATACTAAAAAGTAAAATAATATCATGGTTTACTCACGGGAGTCAAAGGAAATCTGAAGTCGTACGTTGGAGTCCCATAATAATTGTACGCAGTAGGAATTTGTGGAATAGCAGACACACCATTTGCAAAAACTCCAGATGGGACTGTCTATAAAACATAACTTTATTCATGTAATATACAGGATTATTCACGACAAACGCACCACCTGGAATTAGAATATCCATTTGATTTCTCAGGTAGACTCACTTGTAGGTGGTGCGTTTGTCGTGCATAATATTATATAGATAAGTTTATGGAAAGAATGAAAAATGAAGATCGCAATGAAAAATGGTCATATTTATATTGCAATTAAAACCATTGCAGTAAAAAATAAACGAAATAAATACAAAAAATTAAACTGTGTAATGTGTTCAAAATTTCCGCTTAAGCGAAGTCCGCATTGTGGCGCTGCCAATTACAAAGTGGTATCCCCACTTGATAGTATTCTAGCTTTGACGTGCTCCCATCCGATACCTAAGTCGGCCCTTTACCTGACTTTAAGGACTAGTTACTGGCACAATCCCTTATTAGTGGAGGCAGCCATAAGGAAAGGAAGGAAAATCGGCCGTTTCGCCATCTAACATTCAGTACGATAAATATAACCTGAGATATTAATATTTTAAGTCTACTACGTCCTTATTCTCAATAAAATTTAATTTACTTAAATTTTACTTAAAAATTACTTAATTTAATTTAAAATATTGTAGGCGCATTAGAAATTAATATTCGATGTGGCCTAGGCCTACCTCTTCCCCCACTATGTTCTTGTAAATATAGAAGGTATACAGACAGATTTTGAAATGTACGACGGACAGTTAGTCTGGATGATACGAGGGTTGCTATAAGTAATAAACGGAGATGCGAAGATGCATCCAATACATTATCAGTAACCAGTGTCTAATTTCATTTTCAACAAAAGCACCTTGGCTAATCATTGAGACCGAGCCATCTCAAAATATCAACGTCATGTTCATCGTGCAAGAAGTATAGAATTGCGTTCGTGGTACATCCCCAGATATTGTGATGTGTATCACATGTATATGTCAAATGTATGGATATAATTGCTTTGACTGTAGCAACATGTAAGTATTGAGTAAAAAATATTGTTTATAATTTATAAGAACAATTGGACGTATATTGCATTATTGTATGTATTATACAATATAAGTAAAACAGTTTCTGTCATATTAGACGCTTGAAAGACGACTTTTGGATATTATGTGTTGCCTGAGATGTGTATGATCAATGTTGAGAAAGAATATATTGATATACAATACACGTAATCATTTCCCTCAAAGTGCCTCGTCACAATATATGTATATGTAAAACAAACACGTATATGAACATTGGTTTTTAAATATTGATTGCATTTGCTGTGCATGAATATCAACGAATATGCCACTTCTAATATCCATTGCATATACAAGAATATGTTTTGCACATATAGCATTGTATATACTTTGGACATTGATGTTATAAGGGTATATAGGAAAGTAGAAGAATTATCTTATCATATATATGGGATGTTCCAACGTAACACCTTCTTTCTGCTACCGACGTTTAGATTATGTGCATTATCGTCTATGAATTTTAATGTTGCCTGTGAGGGTTTCTGGACTTCCCGCTAGAGAGCGCTGAGGAAGCAAACACGTTACGGCGTGCGCGGCGGTACGAAATCGGTAGCCAGATAAGCACGAAGTAAGTGTACAACGACAATAGAATAAAGAACCCGCATATCTTAAATACACTGTGTACATTTCATGAAATTGCCTATTGAATACTCTAAAGAGGTACACGACATTTATCGTAGTAGGTAGTTAAAAATGGCGTTAATGAATCTCGTAATGTGACGATAATCATAAAGCTGAAATAAATATTAAATAATTTAATATTTTTTTAGTTATATTATCACTAATTCTGATGATGTTTTAGTTATAAAAAATATTGTCGAAGCAAGCAAGTTCGACATAAAAATTGTATAATGCTGTGATAGGATTGTAAATGATTAGATTACGATAAGTCAGAATTTCATTATTGTGATATTTTAGAGCATCGATTTTAGGACAAATGACTCCTAACCCAAAAAAGTTTGTAATGTTTTGCAAATGAAAAAAATTGTACTTGAAGTATGATACCAACACTGCCATATTCATAAAAAATAATATTTGTATCATTATTAATGTACTTGAAGTTATCAAACAAAAATTGGTAAAAATGTCAACAAATTTCCGAAAACACTTCAAAATTTTATTTGTCAAATGGTGCAGGTAAAATTAGACGTGTTGTGTTTTTTTTCATTATAAACAAAATACATAACTTTGAGATATTCAAAGTTTCAGCCATTTACAAATTGATATTAGACGAACGGGTGGTATGAAAAATATCATATTTTGCAATTACTTGTACATGTTACATTTCGACATAGTTTTTGATTCATATTCTTCAGAGAACACATTTAAAACTTATTTATATTTGTTTGAATATGAAATGTCGAAGAAAACAATTGTACCGACAAGGCAGAGAATATCGACTAATATTTAAATAGGTCTCTACTTGTTAACTTCACATACCATTGGCTTTTTCTTTGCTTTTTCTGTTATTCCTTTTTCAAACGCCTTTTTGTGCAACATTGTAGGACGTTTTTTGGATGTACTTTGTTCATAATACAATAATTATCATTTGCAACTTAACCAAAAGCTATCTTCAGTTACTATGTGAATACAAAAAATATTTTTGTAATTAATTTTTTCATGAAGTTTCTATGCCACAAAGGTCTAGGCTACATAGTGACTCGCGGCACGAGACCTCTGTACTTGAACGGTCAACGTGTAAAATTTGCAATACGGAAATAAAGGCAAGTTGAGTAAAAATGTATAAGATAATACGAATAGGAATTGTAGCGCATAGGATTTTTACATGAGGACTTATGCTTCTCTCCCCTCTCACCCTAAAGCAGTCATATTTTATAAGTTTAGTTAAAAACTTTTACCACGGGTACATTGTAGACCAAAAGCTGCGGTTGGGCATCCGTATAACCGAAGATTCCAAAGGTTTGAGGCTGAAGTCCCGTTGTAGAATATTCTTGTCCATTAGTAAACAAATTGGCCAATGGCAAAGATGCTAGTGGTACAATTGATGCCAGTGATGTTCCACAAAATAGCACCAGAAGGAGGACCTTTTCGTGAATTAAAAACAACATCGTCATTATAAATTTTATAGGTAATATGTTCTGTGCACAAGTTCATAGGTTACGAATTCGTCATTTAAGTTTTATAAAATGTACTAATTTTGTTAGGATCTAAACGTATTTCAAAGTTAAATCAAATCTCCATTCAAAGCGGAGTGACTCAAAGCTAATGGACATTAAGAAGAAAATGGGATGAGTCAGTACTTGGTATTCAAATAAGAAGATATAGACTTCATCCGTATGGCGTGCTTGGTTTTGAAAATGACTGGGTTTATACCGGCGTACAGTTTCGGATCGTGATGGCCATTTAAATGCGAACTGAAAGTGTAAACGATTAACAATCACGTTCTAAATGAAATATGTCTAATCAATTCGGAACACGTAATAATTTATTAAAATTTGTGTAAGTTACTGGTATTTGATCGAAAATTGTTGAACAAAACATGATTCATTTTATAGCTCTCTGTTCTCAAACTCTGGTAACGATTATTTTAAACTTGATTACGTACTGTTTTGTAAGAAATGATTCCCGATATGCCTACGATGTTATTTGGTCAGACTAGTTTTTAAGATTTAGGCATGCCAATAATTTGACATAGATATATAATCTTCAAGGTTGTATAAGATATATTAAGACGTATAAGCGTGCAACGTTTTGTTTATCATTGACAACGTTTCTTTTTATCATGTTAAGAAAGTAATTTAAAAAAATATGTAGAAGGAATAAATAGCGAAATATTGCATGCAAAATAAGTATGATACTTCACTCATGATATTCTTACTAAGGATATTGGATAGAAACAGATGCCGAAGTATTAACTCAGAACCAAAAACTCTATAGAATAGTATACATTGTTAACTGTCATAGAATATATATATTCGAAAAGAAAAAATGATAAATAATTAAAAATATCAAGATTGCCATAATAATAAATTGTACAATATTCTGTATTTACTTACCGTCATAGCTACAGCTTCTCTATAGGACCAAGAAATATCTGTACTGACTTCAATTTCAGCTCTATCCACGATTTATATATACGTCGTAGCACTGAAATCCCCACCAATAATCTTTCCGTATTTTATTTTGTATTCTTCCAGGTTGCGTTTGTGGTAATTCCTTTACTGTTGAACGCAATAGTTTCTGACTTTATCCTACTTTAATTTCAAGAAGCACTTACTTTCGGAATACGAAGGATTTAGTAAATGAATTGTAGTAAAGCAAAATAATTCAACGTGAACAACACTAATTTAATCCTGACATAATGTATTTGAACTCAATATATTGAGTTAATTATTATGTTTTACGTAACAACAAGCGTAGTATAACAATAACAAACGTATACGTTCATAGTTTTAAAAATAACGAATAGGTCAAGTGTTTTATTTATTAACTCACTGTTTTTTATGCTAACTTCGTGTCCGTTTTACTTTATATGTCATAAGTGAATTTATACGTATTAATTTTTATTCTCGACATTTGACGGTTATTAAACCCACGCAGTTTACAGTCAATACATTTTTAACCACGACCGCATTAGGCACGTGGGATCGTCTTATACATGCATTGTGGAAAAAAAACCGGATGTATAATCGATCCTCGAGTAAAACATGTTATTTTGCCTTGAAACACGACTTAGTGAACCATGTGTTCAACAAGCACTATTTTGTGTTCTGTTAGTATACGAGTAGTGTATATATAGTACGACAATTATAATTCCGCTGAAGAGGCAGTATATGAGTAATGCATTATCACCATGTCGAGTGCAAATGCTGGTATGTGAATGAGAAAATCTTCCCTGGCGCGGTGGCACCGTATAATACCAATTATGGATTTTGGTTCGTAGTTTTCAGCAGTGCTTAACGTGCTGATGCTATAGTACTTTCGTAAAGTAGTCCGTAGTAATATTGCTTCGGATTATATTTATAATTGCTATTCGAAATTTACCCATTTGAACGTTATCCAGAAGCCTCGACTTGGCCAACTTTTTCATTGTTAGTTTCTATTTATTGAGTTGAAAGTATGATACAAAAATTGATGCATATTAAAATAATTAGATTACACAGAATATTTATTGAGGTCAAATAATACAGTTGACACAAATAAAATAATGAAGTATTACAACTGCTATTCACTCGGTCGCAGCCTGCTTCTTCATCCAAAAGTAAGTGCCACAAAAAAAAACCATGAATATACTTCTTCATTTACAGGCTCATTTATTTCACCTCACTAACTTCGTACATTAATTTCGTTCTCGTCTTTCTCACTCACTCGCATAATCATATCCCTTTCTCTGCCTCAGTCTATCAAATTCTGATATCCCCGAGTCGAAAAATTTCGACTATTTTTGTTCGGCGGACTGAACTTTGTCCTATTCTAGTTTAAATGGTGATGTTTTGATCTGTTGTCGTTTCACCTTATTCATGAATTAATATTTTGATGACGTAGGACAAAATGAGATTTTATCTTTTGATGATGATAATAATAATATTTTAATTATTTGGATCCTCTTTACAAACGTTCAAATTCATACTATTGAAAATGACTAAATTAATAATCTTTAACTAAAACTATATTATAAAGAGGTTTCAAATAATTAAAATATTATTATTATTATTATCAAAAGAAAATGTCTAATTTTGTCCACCAGACGGAAAAACTACAGAAAAATCGACTTCTCTCCTGTTTATTGAAAATTGCGAACAAAAACAGTCCAAATGTTTTAACTTGGGATCTACATACCATCATTCCTTCACATGTTTTATACACTCATATTCTCGAGCATTCACCACTGGCTCTCGTATTCATATTTCACGCAGCCAGCAACTCTCATTCTACTACGCACATACAACAAATGTTAAAGGAATCCTCCTATGTATATGTCCTGTATCCTTTCTCTTAGTTGTTTACTAATCCCCTTACTTTCCAGTATGTTCTAGAGCTTCCGCCGACATACTGAATCAAATGCTGCCTTTAGATTCACGAAGAAGGCAAAAAGTTTTCCTCTTTCTTAGTTGGCTCCTTTTCTATCACGTAATTCAGAATGAATATGATATCCGCTGTGCTTTTACCTTTTCTAAACCCTGCTTATGTATCTGGGAGCATCTTTTCCCTTTCCATTTCATTTCTTAATCTATTGTCTAGCACCATTGCACAGATTTTATATCCTATATTAAGTAAGATTATTCCTCTGTAATTCTCCACACCCTCAATGTCTCCTTTTTTACGCAATGGTGTTATTACTCTTTCCGTCCACTCTTCCGGAAACCCTTGCCCTCTCCAGACCTTTATTAAATATTCTTTTAATTTGTTCCTTGTACGTCTTTCCGAATATATCCACGCCATGTTTTGTATTTCATCTGCTCCTGAGGCTTTCTTCCTTTTTAGTCTTTTCATTTGTCTTTCTATTTCCTCAATTGTAAGTTCGTCTTTCCTGTCATTTCCTTTCATATCCTCAGTTGTTTTTTGTTTGAGCTGTATCTCGTCTTTCATTTTTACTCTACTTTTTATTTGAGTTTTTTCTTCCTTTTCTTCGACGAGTCGATGAGACAGTCCTGGTTGACCGACAGCGAGCGTGGAGTCCCCTCCGGGATGCTCCAGGGCTCCGGTGGTTCCCATGGCAGCTTTCGGGCCCCGGCGACAGCCAGGTCGGCGGGCAGGCCTTGCTCTGGGCAGGATCTCCCCTGGTGTCCTCCAGAAGCTCCAAAATCTCCATAAGCTCCAAAATCTCCAGAATGCCAGTCCCTGGGCCTCACGCCCTTCAGTAGTGGTAGAGACTCGAGAGGAGAGGCACGCAGTCGCAATATACGAAAAGAAAAATATCAAGCAGCAAAATAAGCGTGTTGTGCTGGGAGCCTCCTGACCCCATTGTGAACCGCCAGGCCAATTATGTCACGAGTGTAGCAATGCGCTAACTCAGAACTAAAGGCGGCCTGGCAACCGCGATGTAGTAATCGGAAAATCGCACAACAATCACATTTTCGGAAGTCCAGCTTGTGGCTGCACATCCGAAAAAGGGCAGTCTACAGATAAAGTCCGAACGGACAAGGTGGTCTCGAGGAACAGACTCAGTACAGGGAATAGGCTAATACCGTACGGCACCTATATTCTAAGTCGACGTACGTCGAAACCCTGTACTTCCTCAACGATCATTTCAATAAAGCCTTTTGTTTGTTATATTCACGCGAGTCCTAACTCTTAAACCGGCAACGATCCCAAACATATTCAAGCCCTAACCTCTCGACCGAACTCCTTCGTCATCGAGACGTTACGGCACAACAAATTTGGTGGTAGCGGTGGGATAGTGCCAAAGTGAATCAGCTAACGGAAGTGTTTGAAGTGATCAAGCAGCCCGTACGGGAAACAACCGGAAGAGGTAAACGAAACCCAGAGCTG
>JARPRG010000959.1:0-13271 GCA_031001745.1 Hartigia nigra | reverse complement strand
TCTTTGAGTCCCAATTTCTCAGCACTAGTCAGAAGATGTTTTTTTAATATGCTAATATAGACTTTGTGATCCATGATACCATCGATAAAATGTAATTTTCCGACACCAGCTGCACTCATACAACCCCATACTACTACGGATCCATCACCATGCTTTACTGTAAGAAACAAATTTTCTTTCCTCAACTCTGAATTTTTTTTTCTCCATACATTACATCTGCCATTCGATCTAAAAATATTAAATTTACTTTCGTCTGTAAATATCACGCGATTGCAGAAATCCATACCCATATTTTTATAATTTTTAGCGAATTCCACTCTCTTTTTTCTATTAGCTTCACTACCGTAATATTTTCTACGCGCAACTCTACCATGATAGCCAGCTTTTTTCAAAATATTTCGGATTGTACTTGCTGATATATGTTTGCCAATTTCACGTTCAAGCTCTGCTGACAATTTTGGTGCACTGAGTCTGGGGTTTTGTTTTATTTTTCGTCTTATAGAGCGTCGATCGTATTCATTGAGTATCGGTGGACGACCACCCCGAGGCTTATTTTGATATCTTTTGCTTTCAGAAACTCTGTCGATTATAGTTTGCACCGTTGACCGCGGTCTATGAACTATTTTTGATATTTCAGATAAAGATTTGCACTGGTTGTGCAAATTAATAATAATTCTTCTTTCTACTTCCGTCGTTTCTTTACCTTTTCGGCCCATTCTCAATGTGTATCACTAAATATTAGATTCAACTGCACCCAAAGCTTACTACGTTAGAACTGAAATGTCTATAACACGTACCAATGTCCTACTGTGACCTTTGGAGGGCTATGTTTACATATAAACCGAGTTTTTTTCTGGGAATACCAAAGCTGTACGAATACTTGTTGTGGCTGTTTTTACCAGTTTCATTTTCTGTTTCGAATTTTTATTAGCCTAACAAAACTTTTTTTTTTCTCATAAATATTAATAAATACATCACTAAAGAATACTACATTGTTGCTTATTTCTTGCCAAACCTATAGTACCAGCTTGAAAACATACATTACTTTGGAAATCGCAAGGTGTTCGAATACTTCTTGCACTCATTGTATGCTTTTTCTTGACAGTTCCCAAACAATGCAATCCTTTGTAAATCCTACGTAATTCTACATACAATTTTTGCTACAAAGTATAAATGTGCATGGTTTTTCACTGAAATATATGAAAATCGGAAAAAGAACTCACAGGCAAAGTGTTACGTGTCTCAATTTTGCACCATAGCATAGCATACCATACCATAACATACCACCATAGCATGCCATAGCATTGGGAATTGTTGCCGTATAGCATATTTTGAAATTTTTGGGTACGATCATGCGAAGCTGTCAACGCGTTGATTTGTCTCGCCAAAACTTCAGCCCCTCGCCACAGTGGGGACTAGTAGTAGCACGGCTAGTCCCAACGTGCGCCAATGGTGCTCATTTTAAGTACTATAGCGAAAGGTATGAAGGAATGTGTTTCATTTCAACGTAGCAAATTATTGAGCATCACCAAGACGTGAACTCATACAAACGTGCAAAAGTATAGTCACGTATTTACACGGCTTGCCAAAGCGCTAGGCGGCACGGTCACTCCATAGTTCAGCGATCAGTTCCATTCTGCCTTAAATACTCTCCAGTGTACGTTACGCTAACACATTTTAAATAAAGTGTTTTGCCTAAAAGTATTACTTTGATATACAGGGTATCCCAATTTAATTAATATAGACGGATATCCCGGAAAGAAATGGAGATAGAAAAATTTTGTTCGTATCACAGTTTCTCAGTTTCAAGGGGGGAAGATGATGCTGATATTCATTCATCCATCGATCAAGTCATTTTAGAGAATTTCAACCTCTCCTTTTCCTTTAAATGATATCCAATTTTTAATTCCGTGCCTTACCATCTAACGGACATACTTTTGAGAGAGCAATTTTTTAAATACAGCAGAATTAATATTAATTGTAATTGCAGTGTGAATATACTGATTTCATGCAGGACGTTTTTTTATTAAGTGTATAGTTTATCTTTAGTAGTTTCGCAATATAAACAAATTTCAAACATTCCATCGGCTACCGCAGAATTGATACAAATTGAAATTCCTCTGCGAATGTCTTATTCTAATCGCGTCCCACATATTTTGCTCTTATGTCGTGCATATATTGCGACTTCACAAAGTGTATCACATGCTGACTTTGTAAGTATGTATACTATAGCTTATTATTTAATATATTTCGAAAGATTAAAACAAAATTATTTTATTTCACATTTTAATGGAAACTGAGTCAACAGCAAGAAAAGCAAAACAGAAAAATATAATGACACGAGATATGAATACATCCTATATTGTTTTAAAAAAGAACCCCATAATCCCAAGTGCATATTAATCATGGAATCAAGGATAGAGAAGATACAAGGAGAAATCTGTAGAGAAATATTGGAGAAATATATGGCATATAATATAGTCAGTCCACGAGTAAAATAGCTCGAAGAGACAGATGAAAAAATGCGAAGTCCCTAGCACGAGACACGTTTTCGTAATAAGATATCGAGGTCAAATATTTGTTAGATACATGCCATGCAATATGTACCATCCTGACATAGTGAAGCTACTGCTCTCGTGGATGGACTATACGTTTCAGACACGGTATACTGCGAACAGTGTATAGTTCATTGCCAATCATATTTCTTTGTTAAGATATATAAAATTATATTATAAATTTCATGTAAAATGGAAGTTAAAAATTTGAATAAATTACAATTTTATAATCTAAACAACAATCTATAACATAATAGTCATTATTAATGACGATTTATTAGATTATGCGTAAACAATTTTTAATTGATTTGTTACAATCTATACTTTCATGAACATTACGCGAAATACAGGCCATTGACCTATTTTCTTTGTCCACTCCAATTTGGTGCTGTTGACAATATAAAGTACCACTACAATAGGGATGAGAATACGTCGAATCATATACACTGTATACTTCGAGTCGCTATATTTGTTAGTACCAAGTTTGCTGCGAGGGATCGCATGATATACTTTCTTCATTAATAGATAGTAACAGCATAGTAGTAATTAGAACCCCTTACTATGGCGTATGCGCTGGATCGACAATCGAAAAAGATAAATTAATTTTTCTAAAATAGTCGACCATTACGTAAATTGGATGCACAGGAGAAATTGCAAAGGTGCAGTTAAATTACATTTAACTTAAACCAATAACCAAGTTAAGTCGATGCACTTAGAGTCACGTGTCTGCAATCGAATCGGTAGACCATTTATCTTGGGTTCATATAGCTCCTCTATGCGACACAGTAAAACTCATTTTGTTCGCCAAATGTTCACATCAAATTCTGATTAAAGGTACTCATAAATATGGGCTAGTATTTGACCTCATCGAAAGAACAAAGCCAATCAGACAACGTGGATGAAAAAAGTGTATAATTACGTTTAGAAAACGTCACTAATGATTCTGCTTGAAAAAATCCAAATAGTAATACCATTTGAATCCGCTTAACGCTATAGTGATTTGGTGCTGGTGAGTAAAATTGGAAGATATAAAATATGTTGTCAATTTTGCTCCAAGAGAGATACAATTAAAATAAAAGAAACTAAATTAAGTCGTATATGATATAAATGACCATGCTAAGTTTATATTACGTCTGTCCAAAACTCTATTTTGCCTGTAAATATTTACTTAATTAATTCGATATTATGCCAGAATCTTCATTATAATGATAATGCATGCGACCAGAGTAAAACATTCTGCATTGTACGTACACTGAGAAAAATTGACTTAAAATTTAAAAAAATGTATTTGATTCACGAAAAGAATTGTCTCAAATGGTTCAAAGGAAAACTTTGATTTAAATATTTGGAATTTCATAACGACCTTTTGCATTCGTCAAATAAGAATCATCCGAATTAATATTTTAAGTGGTTGCCTGAAGTAAATGGATATCTGAGATCAAGGAAACTGAGAAACGAAATCAAGTGAATTTTCTTGACATAAGCACTTAAGCGGTTTGAGAGAAAAAATATAGTGTTCCATGAAAAATTATGTACTACATTTCAATTAATTTTTTTTTTCGTTGAATATTTATCTATTCCCTTCATACATTCGTGTAACAGTATGGAAACATTCAGTGACTTCGATATTTCATTTAAATGAGCTCCAAAATTAAGAGATATAAATATTCCGTCGAAGTAAAGAAATATTTGATAGAAATTTTTCTGATAACGAGTACATATGACACTCATGTATGTTTCATACAGGATATCAAATCGAGGAAAATGCTTACTTATATGTATAACTCGTAGTAGCTATTTTGTTATGATAAATAATACAAGTTTGTTAAACTTTTAGCAACCACGGTGTCACCTGAGACATGCTTAATTTCTCGAATTTAAAAAATTTAACAATCAGTAAGGTAAGCCTGTAAATGGTAAATTATCATTTTTGTCATACCAGATGAAAACTAGAGGTACATTTTGTGAAAAAAGTGCGTGTTTTCTTTCCGAAATGACATCATGGTGACAACGTCTCCGGCAATACGCCAAATTGTCGTTACACTACTTCTGCACGTGACGGTTAAAAGATTAAAAAACATGCCAAAGATGCGTAGAATAAAAAATAAATAAGAAAGACAGACCCAAGAAAAAAAAAATGTATAAGAATCATATATAGTATGTATACAACATCATATTATATATAGAATTGGGTATATGTAGTCTATATGTGTAATGTACATAAACTGTATATAATTAATATTATCATTTGTACATGATTGTTATATTATTTATATATGACATGTATATAGACTACATATAAAGTCATATATAATTAGAAGTAATTAGTAATTATCTCAGTAATTAGAATACTTTTCTATTTGCATTTAATAGTTCCTGATCTCTCATTACGTTTAATTTTGATCTTAAACTTTGATGGATTAACTTTCTGTCTTGATAGGGAAAAATTAACATCATCCTTTAAATATTAATCAACGGTCGATATTTCTCTAAAACATTAAGTAAAAATTAACTTGAAGCAATGTATGCACGTGGAGTCAAAGTGATTACGTTCTAAAAGCGATACGTGATAGACAGTATGCAGAAACCCGAGTAAAATATGTGTACTATAGGCGGTCTAGATGAAAGTATCAGAAAATTAGTGTCTGCAAGACTTCAGAGAACCGCTTTTACATTCAAACTAGATTCGCGAAACCTATTTTACACGTATTCTATACTACTGCCAGACCAAACATATTTACTTTTATATATTAATTATTAAGAAATACGAATAAATTTAAATTCTTTAAAATTAAAAATTGCGTGCAAAAGTATTCGTGCTAATTGATTTTGATTTTTAGAAGTTTTTCTTGCTGAATCTAAATTAATTTTTACGACATGTGCTGGTGTTCCGAGTAAGATTTCGATAATCTATGATTAACAGACGAGAAAAAGAAATTATAGGGTGAAACAGAAATTTGACATATTGTTTGTCCACGAATAAAATGTATTTTGGAAGGGCCATCTTTACCATATATGACTTTTAAAGCAAAAAAGTTCGCTAGATCTCACATTTTAATCTTGAATCGACTGTATCATGTTTTACTTTTCCCTCTTCCGCTTTTTTATACTTTAATGTCCATAATGTATTATCGTCTTCGTTATCGCTGTCACAAATGAAGTTTCTGCAAGATATTTCGCTAACTGACATGGTAAGGGAGGGTGTAACGAGGCCTGACTTATTTTTATCATTAATTTGTTCATTTTTGTCGGAAAACAACACTTCATTATTTAATTTAGATGGCAAAAGAGTATTCATAACTGTATTATCAATATGTCCTAATTCCTCGTTCAAAAAACTATTTATCAGGGTCTGTGCCTTGAATAAAGCTTCTTTCATTTTTTCAAGCTGTGAAATGTATAACTAAAAATAGAAGCAAGTAAGTAACTAATGTATCGCAATTACTTTTTTCATTTTTTCTTTTACATAAGGTTTACCCGGAATTATATAAGATTCACAACGGATTTTGCTTGATGAGGTCTCATATGAACAGGATTCGTCAGTTAGCTAAATAAAAAAATTTTTAGATTATTGTAAAAGTAAATAAGAAGATACTCCTACTCGTTGCATGTGGTCATGCCTAAACATATGAAGTTTCCTTCCGAAATTATAATCTTAATTATTTTAGAATCTCTGAATCAATACTCTGTCGTAGAGTTTTAAAGATGTTTAATCTTTAAACTTTACGTTTCTTCGCTTTCATTTCTTCTTCTTCAATATCATGCTTTTATTTTTCAATGACTCTACATTTTTTTCTACGATATTTCCATTCTCTTCTACCCCTTCCATTTCATTAAACTCCTCTGGCTCATAGTTCGATTTCTTATTGAGTCTTGTAATTTTTTCGGCATACTTAACAGGCCGCTCGTCTATATCATTATGCTCTTTTTCTAAATTAATTAATTGTGCTTTCATCTGTGTTAATGTTGTTTCATTTTTCTCTCCACTTGATTCGTTAATTATTTTCTGTGCCTTATCTCTCGACTCTTTTTTATTTAATAATGCTACTTTTTCCTTGGCTTCTTTAATTTTTGCAAGTTTTCTTGATTCGACTTCCTAGATAGCAGATGAAATACATTTATCCTAAATCGCAATTGCTGTACCAGGTGCTTGTATCCTATCCATTTCTTTTCGGAATCAAAATTTATTTTGCACATAGGCAATGGAAATCATGAACATTACAATTGAGACTAGAGTATCAGAATACAAAGCAGTTACGTGTCAAACTGATTTTCATCTTTGTCTGTCATATTTTGACAATAAAGACAACATTATTATTATTATAACAATTATTTCTGTTTCATTTAAATCGAAAATGTTTTTTGATCAAAGAAGTAAAAATTATCTAAAATCCGAAGTAGAATATCACAAAACCTTTGAACATCACACATTTTCTACGTTAACGCATAGGTCACACGTGTATTATAAATTAATCATAATTACACAGGCTCATAAATTGCAATATACCTCTGCAAGGGATAGAGATATTTGTAACTTGTAACTTGAATATAGTAAAATCGAAATTCTAGAGTATAAGTAACATGTCTAAGCCAAAATGAAGTGAGAGAGAATGTAATGGGCTTTGATTATCTTACTGAAACATTCGTTTTATTCATTTTCCTTGAAGTTTTGTTATCACGTCGCATTTTTTAATTTGTTTCTAATCTATTCTTTTTGCATATTTTTTATTTCGAGTTCTCGTTTTCTTTGCGATGGTAATACTTAATACAGCGTGGCTATCTGTATACATTACCATGAGTAAAGATGTAAAGTTTATGAAAGTTAATTAAATGAAAACAAATATGATATAAAAAAATGAACAGTATGCTTCAACTATAGTTCCTTCATATTTTTTGGAGCTTTCTACATTCTCGAGCCATTGGAAAATTATAGGTGCTGCTTCAGTTAACTCCTTTAATTCGGGATCGTACTCTACCGATTTTGCATGAATAATGCACATAGATTTATCTTCGCAGTCTATTAAATATTGCATATTTGAAATATTCGTCGAAACTTCAAACAACAAGCTATCGTTGCAAGCCATCAAACATACGAACATACGTACGATCAGACATGCGAGCGGCAAAACATAAGACAACTTTGTTTATATTCAACCAAAACTTTTCCCAAGGAAATATTGTGTGAAAAATATTTCTCTAAAATGAATGCCTAATGAGGCTTTCATATGATTAGGCCCAGTTTTTCTATTTACGTTTAAATCTGAACTTAACAAAGCTTATTATAGATTGGTTTATGCTATTTGAACTAACCAGTGATAAACGTTAAATTATTAAGTTTAACTAAACCTTTGCTTAATCTTAAATGGTAAAACTGGATCTTAGAGGTGCATCTTATTCTTTATGATTTATAAATAATATTTTTTTCTTGTCAGATCTATATTCGCATATAACTTTTTTGTAGAATCTCTTAAATGAAAACGAAATAAATGACGACGTAATCGATGATAATGATAATTCGCATTCAGAAGATTTTGGCAGCAAAAGTAATGACCCCAATGATGAGTCTGCTCATGAAACTGTTTATAATGATCTACAATGGATTACGCAAAAAATGTATGGAAATAGAATGTTAACAGTTGGTGAGGGTGTTCATCATATTTTCGATTTATTTTTTCAAGAATGCAATCACACAAAAATTATGTAGTAAATTTGTTGGTACTCTTGAGTTTGCTCTTACCTCAACCAAATAATTTTTCGACTACGATGTATCATTTACATAAACTTTTGAAACAATGAATCCCTGATGAGTGCGAAATAATCAAGAAGCACAAATTTTATGAAAAATGTACATCGTATTTAGGTGAATGGTCAACTAATTCATCTATTGTAGTATGTGAGGAGTGTGAGAGTGAACAAATCAATGGGTTGTTTATTGAATATAATTTACGTTGTTTACTGTAACATAGAATCTCGATTAATATGCATGAAAACTACGTTTGTCATGTTACTTACGGCTCACAGTATAAGTTACTCAAACACGAAGTAATTCCGGACAATTATGATATACTATGTCTCCTATCGAATACGGACGGTATGCCTTTGGCAGATAGCTCAAACGCTCAATTATGGCCCGTACAAGTTCGGATTATAAACATAGCACCTGAACATCGCCGAAATTATCAATTCGTATGTAGCCTGTATTATGCAACTATGAAGAAAGCTAGCATGAACGTTTTTCTGTGACCTTTTGTTAATTCTATAACAAATCTTTTTGAACACCGATTGGAATGGTATCACCCATTTGACGGTTTAATTAAAATATTTGTACAATGATAACTGTAATAAATGCTGTTAGTAAATCATTACAACTAAATTCGCATTTCGCCGAAATTATATAACTCCATTCTCCCAGCAAACCTAATAAGCGTTCAATACAGCTATCAAAATATCAATACGGTATAGCCGTGTAATATTTACAGTTAGAAAATATCGATTAAATAAAGATACAGTAAAACTTCGGTAACTCGCACCTCAAGGGAAACGAAATATGCTTCGAGTTATCGTAGTTTCGGCCTATCGAGGTTTTTAAGTTATAAAGATAAAGATCAAGGGAATGAAAAGATCCACACTCTTATAGAGATATTTGACTTACAGAAGTTGGAGTTATCGAAATCCCATTATATATAATGTCTTATATCTAAACAATAGATTGATTTGAGTTGGTTTTAATTAAAAAATTCAGAAAGTAGAAAGGTTTTATAAAACTGTAAAAATGCATGCAATTTAAAAAAGTATAGGGAAAATGCGCCATTCTAATACGTTCACAATTCCATCAATCATGCAAAACAAAGAAGTATCAATTACATGTGCAAGAATGTGAGTTTTTCAAATCAGTTTGTGTAATAGAAAGCTTTAAATCTATTAGAAATCTTAATAATTTTCGATAAAAAAAAAATATATGAACTATAATGTTGGAATTTTAAAGCCCAACCTAATTCGTACTCATCGTCGTCCACTTGCTCCGATATAGTCTCCATTTGAGGTTGAGTGCCTCTTATGGGGCCACCTTGACCAACGCCCTGCATTCTCATATTTAATCTAGTAACTTCCAATTTAACGTATAATCACAGTACACTGAATTTTTGTACAACACTATCACAGCATTGAAACAATAAAAGTTTTCGGCATCAATAAATTGCGGTTATATTTTTCGTCACTTTTCACCTTAACAACGACTCACATAGGCCACTTTACCCAAAGGATTTTCATTAGTATCACTTTAGACATTATTTAAAAAATATAATTCTGCATTATTATTTTCTTTGTTTAGCACAGAATTTTATAAATCTTTGCAGGTTTACGTATAATTCGTTTAATTACATGTAGCTTTAGTTACGTTAATATCGAATCAATAAAAAATAGATGATCGTCGACTTGGGTGAAATGAAATTTCTTTTATAACACGATAACTTATGATGAACACGTAATAATATAATTTTATTATTTCCTCTGTGTAATCTACTCAATTATACATGCCGTCAAACGAGTTTGTGTTGTGAAATTAATTCTGCAAAGAAATTATGAAAAATTTACAAGTACACTACGCATCTCTCTGAAGACTATTAACAATGATTTTTAATTTACAGTTTTTATTTTATTTTTTTGCCACCAATTGATCGTATCGATCGCCGCTCGTTAATGGCCGAATCGATAAAGTCGAAGATAATGTAATTTTCCATATAGCCTTTATAATGAACTGCTTGGTAGAAATTCCGTTTCGTACAGGGAAAGAGGGAACCTTAAAAATCCCAAGAATAATCAGCGTTGTGAAACTCTTGAATGGATTTCCACCTTCCTTTACTTATCCGGCAACATTTCTATTCATGGCCATGAAACGCCTTGGCATTCTGGCACTCCTGTGTATCGAACGTGTTACGAGTACTTACAAAAATAAATGTCGTAAGAGATTCGACAATAAACACAGATACATTTGTAGATGATAAAAGCTTGGACTTTATTTTTGTTTTATCATTCTGTTTTTGTATTTCTATATACCTAACGTGAAAACCTCCAGAATTACAAAATAAATATAAAACTTTATGGCCAAATATACGAAAATCATTCATGTACGTTAAGAAATTAATATCCTGAATATTTATCTTGTTACATAAGAAGAATGAAAAAATAAATTTCGAGATTATGATAAAAAATCAATATGATAAAAAGAAACGTTACAACATTTGTTCCTTCTCTATTATGTAAATAAAAATGTTATCACGAGTTATGTTCATTTACGGTAATGATATTTAGTAACAAACTTCAGTCAAGATACCTTTGGTTTTTAGGTTGTGTTGTTTTTGTTATTCACGCCAGTTGTGCTCTTCTCTGCTAATTCCTTCCGAAGATTCTTGCTCATTAGATATCGAAGTGTTATCACTACTTTCTCTAATGTCTGCCATCATGGTCTCAATCGTTCTAATAATGTAACTGATTTTCATAGTACTTTCCCTCAAGTCCCCTCGTTAGCAGTATTTTAACTCTAAATAACAGAGTTATTGTATTTTTATTTTCAATCCACAGTTAAGTAAAAAACACAATTTTAATTTATACAATTGACATATATGTTAATCGAAAATATTTGATTATTCGTGGGTACAGGCAATATATTTGTATCATTACTTTACTAATAGTCAATTCAAAAATCTATTTTTATCTTGAACACTACATATATTTTCTATATGAATAGGTTTTCAAATTATATTATTTTCCGTGAAATTAGCATGTTATATAATTAACATTATATGCGTTCCGATTCGTTTTTTCGATTAATCTCTGTAAATTTCATACGTAATTCTACAGACAAGATTTTAGTTACGAATACAATTTTATATTATGATGAATGTACGTCATCATTTATTAATCATCGCATGTTAAGCTAATATATTTTTCTCTTAAAATTTAAAGGCTTGTACACATATAGGGTTATTTAAAATAAACGTATGAACTGAAGTTTGAGCTGCCATAGAAATCAAATAGATAGGCTAACTTCAGGTTGTGGATTTGACCTGAATAACCTTCTACATTAGTGTTTGTGTCCATAATCTTTATAGACTAGACAGAAACATTTCATCACAGAAGTTTTATTTTCTAGTATAAGTGCACCCGTATTCTGTGTAATTCAAGAACTGAATTCCAAATTTTCTGTTAAAAATAGAGAACTTGTCTAATTGAAAATTTCACAGTTCTTGTAGAAAGTTAGGTCAATGCAAGATATTAGAATATAAATGCAACTATAAGTTGAGGTAATTTTTATACTTTTTGGCTTATACATTTTACTTTTCAATGGATTCTGCACAGTATGACAACTGTATAATATATAAAACTGTAAAATAATTACTTCGACATCGCATTAGTATATATTTACAATTTATATAATTCCTAATTAATGTTTAACAATATTATAATTACACCCAATATCTCGAAGTACGATAATAAATTTATTATAAAAGTAATAATGATCGACATATTATTTTAATTAATAATAAGTTTATATTACTTCATATAGACATAATCTGATCTAATATCTACACACGAACGCATCATGATATTCATTTCCAAATAGTCTATCTTTATATTTTCCGCAAATAAAGCTTCGATATTTGCTCATTTTCGTTAAATGGATGAATTAGGTTAGAGAGTTATGAACAGCTCGTTGCCTCGTAATTGCTACTTGTCGTTTAACTCATATTTCCTCAGCATACAATTGCACTTGTGACATTTTTAACAATAGATTAAAGCAATACGTATTGCCACAGGATTAGGAATACTGCAGAACATCCATGTTTTTCACTGAGACATAAAGTTTGGGTGAAGGGGGAGCGTAGAAGGTCATTTGCGAAGGGTCACACATTATCTCACTTACCACTCAGATTTCTCAATCGGCTCAAATAAACTTTAATATTTAATATACTTAGTTACTACAATTAAATAACACCCTCAATGCACATAATCGCAAACACGTGTGGAACATACTATAGCACCGAAGGAAAGCGAATTAAGATCTACGTGTAACGAAGTCGCATGAAGGACTGAGGACTATCGGCAGGGATTCGAGAGTCATCTCCGAGCATGCGCCTTGTTTCATCCTACAGTCTCTCCCTTCTTTAGACCTTTTTTATCTTCTCTATCTCTATACTATTGAATCGCATGGGTACGTATGCATTCACCTTTCTATTTGCCGATCGAATTAGCATATCAAATAATGTAATACGAATTCAACATGTTAATTGACTCACAATCTTATGGAAATATATAACGTTATTTATGATATTGAATTTTCCTTAAAATAAATAAGCGAAGTATCATACATGTTGTTCTTAAAAAGTCATGAAGTTATCAACATTGAAAAATATTTATGGGCATCTTTATGTCAATATGATTAACACTGATAACATCGTTGCAACTGGTTACAATAATTTGTTCTGGTTGATGAGCAAATATTTTATAATATTTGCTTTTCTTTTAGAAAGTTGCTGATGTTTAAACCTTTGACATCGGTTTTTTTTAATTACAAATTTCGAAACTATCGTTTTAACGAATTTTATTTTTAAAAAGTTGTATTGATATAATGTTAAATATTAAAGCGATATATATAGCACGCCCAATTTCAAAGGGTTAATGAAGTATATCTTCAAAATGTTTAATTTTATCCAATTG
>JARPRG010000958.1:0-13718 GCA_031001745.1 Hartigia nigra | reverse complement strand
GGGATAACAGCGTAATTTATTTGGAGAGATCATATTAATAAATAAGTTTGCGACCTCGATGTTGAATTAAGATAATATTTAGGTGTAGATGCTTAAATTCATAAGTCTGTTCGACTTTTAAATTCTTACATGATTTGAGTTCAGATCGGCGTGAGCCAGATCGGATTCTATCCTTAATAACTATAAAAATATTTTTGTACGAAAGGACTTTATATTTAAAATAATTTTATTTATTTATTGGTTAAAGTTAAATGCTTTATTAATAGCACATATTTATTATTTTGGCAGATTAGTGCGTTAAATTTAGAATTTAAAAAAGGAATTAAATTTTATATTTCAAATAATAATTTATTTAATAATAATAATTAAGTTGTGTGTATTTATATTGTCATATTTAGTTATAGTGGTTAATGTATTGATTGGTGTGGCTTTTTTAACACTGTATGAACGAAAGATTTTAGGTTATGTCCAATTACGTAAAGGCCCTAATAAATTGGGAATTATTGGGGTTTTACAGCCTTTTAGTGATGCGGTTAAATTATTTACAAAAGAGTATTTAGTTGGTTATAATTTTAATTATTTAATTTATTTGTTTTCTCCGTTAATAATATTATTATTAAGATTAGTTATTTGGTTATTAGTTCCTTTTATTTTTAATTTATATCAAATAAATTTAGGAATTTTATTTATATTAAGTTTATTAAGTATCAGTGTATATTTTACTATATATTCAGGTTGATCTTCAAATTCTCTTTATTCTTTGTTGGGTTCATTACGCTCAGTTGCTCAAACTATTTCATATGAGGTTAGGTTAGCTTTAATTATAATTGTATTTGTTATTTTAGTAGATAGATTTAATTTTGTAGAAATTATAAATTTTCAGGAAAATTTACATATGTATTTATATTTAACTCCTTTATTTTTTATATTTTTAATTAGTTCAGTAGCCGAATTAAATCGGTCTCCTTTTGATTTTGCTGAAGGGGAGTCAGAGTTAGTCTCTGGGTTTAATGTTGAATATTCAAGAGGTATATTTGCTTTTTTATTTTTGGCTGAATATTCTATAATTTTATTTTTTAGAATAATTTGAGTTGTAATATTTTTTGGTTTTATGTGATTTAATATTTGTATATATATATTATTATTATTATTTTTTAGTTTAATTATTTTAATTCGTGGGACTTATCCTCGATTTCGATATGACAAGTTAATAGGTTTAGCGTGGAAAATATTTTTACCCTTTTCATTAAGATATATAGTTTTTATTTTAAGGTTAAAGTTTTTATTTATTATATTAATAGTTTAATAAAAAATGTCAATAAATTTATTTAATTTAAATAATTATTGATTGTTAATTAAATATTTTTAATTAATTATTTATTTAAAGTTAATAGTATAATTTAAATACTATGATATGTTTTCAAAACATAAACTTATTCAAGTTCATTAACTAATTAATTATATATATATATATATATATATATATACACATATATATTGAATTTTTTTTTCTGATTTTTAATAATTAAAAATTAATTTATCTCATAAATTAGTAATTAAAGGAAGTAAAATAAAATATGAAAAGTAGTTAATTGTTATTAATTGGGATATAATAATAAATGGAGATTCCACTGGTTGGGCGCCCAATCATGTTAATAAAATAAAAATATTAATTATTGATCAATAAAGAATTTGATTTATTGGATAAAATTTAAAGGAAGATATTAAATTTTTATTAATAAGTGGTATTAATAGTAAAATAGCGATTGATAGGAATAGGGCTAATACTCCTCCTAATTTGTTTGGGATAGATCGTAGAATAGCATAAGCAAATAGAAAATATCATTCGGGTTGAATATGAATAGGTGTAACAAGAGGATTAGCAGGAGTAAAATTTTCTGGGTCTCCTATTATATAAGGATTAATTATAATTAATATTAGTATTATAAATAGTAATAATATGAATCCTAATCTATCTTTAATAGTAAAGTATGGGTGGAAAGGAATTTTATATAAATTGCTATTAGTCCCAAGAGGATTGTTGGATCCTGTTAGGTGGAGAAAAGTTAGGTGGATAATAACTAATATTAAAATAATAAAAGGTATAATAAAATGAAGAGAGTAGAAGCGATTTAATGTTGCATTGTCTACAGAAAACCCTCCTCAAATTCAAATTACAATTGATTCTCCTAAATAAGGAATAGCGGAAATTAAGTTTGTAATTACAGTAGCTCCTCAAAAAGATATTTGTCCTCAAGGAAGTACATATCCTAAAAAGGCTGTTGCTATTGTTGAAAATAGAATAATAACACCAATAGTCCATACTTTTTTAAATTTATATGATATATAATATAATCCTCGGCCAATATGAATATATAAACAAATAAAGAAAAATGAGGCCCCGTTTATATGAATAAGGCGGGCTAATCATCCATAATTTACGTCTCGACAAATATGAATTACTCTTGAAAAAGCTAAATTTGTATTAGGACAATAATGTATAGATAGAAATAAACCTGATATAATTTGAACTAATAAACAAAGTCCTAAGAGAGATCCAAAATTTCATCAAATAGAAATATTTAAAGGGGTTGGTAGTTTAATAAGTCTATTATAAATAATTTTAATGATAGGATTATTTTTTATGATTTTTATTAACATTAAATTTTATATTGATATTATAAAGAAAAATATAATTTATTTTTGTATAAAAATGAATTAAGAATATTGTCGTAATGGACCATATATTTTTATACATATTTTTATTAAAGTAAATAATGTGAATAATAGATAAATTATTATAATTAAAGTGATTTTATAGGTTAAGTTGAATATTTGAGATGAATTAAAATGGTTAATATTACTTCAATTGTTTTTTATAAATATTGATTGGTTTGTGATATTATCAATTGATAAAATTGAGAAAGTATCAAAATAAAATATAATTCTTATAATTACTATTATAATTGATATTCTAGTAATTTTAATTAAAAAATAATTTAATTTAAATGATTTAATTTTTTCATTAGATGAAGTAGCTACAAAATATAAAAATAAAATTAATAATCCTCCAATTATTGTTAAAAATAATATATATGAAAATCAAGAATTTAAAAATAAAATGCTTATTTTTAAGCAATTAAAAATAGTAAATAAAATTAGGTAAATTATTATTGAAACAGGATGAATTGATTTATGGAATAAGGGAATAATAGTTAAGATAATAGGTAGATAAATAATTAAAATTTTAATAATTAAATAATTTAATATATAAAATTTATTAATTAATAAGAATATATTTATTAACATTATTTTAAATTAATTTTTTAGTAAAAATTTATATTTTTATTAATTATGTTAGGTCAAAATATAGTTTATAAAAAAATATTAATTTTGGAGATTAAAGAAATAATTAGTTTTTATTATTTTGATTAAAAATATTAATTAATTGATTATTAAATTATTATTTTATTATAGTAATAATAAAATATACTATAAAATGATATTATAATTTATTTTTAATTTACAAGATTAATGTTTTATTAATTAAACTATATAGTAAAAGTATTTATAATTTAAATTTTTAAAATAAAATAAATTAAAAATGTTAATATTTATTTATTTGTATATATTAATTTTATTGATTATTACATTAATAATTTTTATAAAATTTAATAAACATATGTTATTAGTTTTAATGAGATTAGAGTTTTTTGTTGTTAGAATATTTTTTATATGATTTTTTTATTTTAATTTAATAGGTTTAAATCAATTTATTAGATTATATTACTTAATTTTTTCAGTATGTGAAAGTGTGTTAGGTTTAACAGTTATAGTATTAATTATACGAGGGGAAGGGAATGATTATTTTAATTCTTTAAGTTTATTGAAATGATAAAATATTTTATTATTATTATATTGATTACAATAATTTTTATATTTACTAGTAAGTTAAATATAATAAATGTAATTTTTCAAAATTTATTAATTTTGGTGTTGATTATATTTTTAGTTGAATATAGTTTTATTAGATTAAATTTAATAGATTATTTTGGAATACTAATTTTTTATGGATTAGATTTTTTTTCTTATTGAATGATTGTTTTGAGATTTTGAATTATTATTTTAATAATAATTTCTAGAATTAAAATTGTTAAGATAAAAAAATTTTTATTAATATTTATTGTAAATTTATTAATTATATTATTAATATTAATAATAACTTTTAGTTCATTGAATTTATTAACTTTTTATTTATTATTTGAGGCAAGACTTATTCCTACGTTATTTTTAATTTTAGGATGAGGGTATCAAGTAGAGCGAATTCAAGCAGGAATATATATAATATTGTATACTTTATTTTCTTCTTTGCCTTTATTGTTTATATTAATTTATTTATATAAGAATTTAAATTCTATTGATATAGTTTTTATAAATTATAAAAAAATTAATTTAGATAGATGGGTATGTTATTTTATTTTATTAATAGCTTTTTTAGTAAAAATACCTATATTTATGGTTCATAGATGGTTACCTAAAGCTCATGTTGAAGCTCCTGTTGCAGGTTCGATAATTTTAGCAGGTGTTATATTAAAAATAGGGGGGTATGGGATTTATCGATTAATATTTGTGATGGAACATTGTTTTAAGTATAATATTTACATTATGGTTTTTAGGTTAGTTGGAGGTATTTATTTAAGGTTAGTTTGTTTACGACAAGTAGATATGAAATCTATAGTTGCTTATTCTTCAGTGGTTCATATAAGAATAGTGATTAGAAGAATTATAACAACTGAATTTATTGGGATTCAAGGGGCTTATTTAATGATAATTGCTCATGGGATTTGTTCTTCAGGTTTATTTTGTATTGTAAATATAATATATGAGCAGACTAATAGGCGGAGGTTAATTTTTAATAAAGGAATGTTAATTTTTAATCCTTCTATAATAATAATATGATTTTTATTATGTATCGGGAATATGTCAGCTCCCCCTTCATTAAATTTATTTAGAGAAATTTATATGTTAATTAGATTACTTAGGTGAGAAACTATGTTGTTATTTTTATTAATTTTATTAATATTTTTTAGTAGGTGCTATTCTTTATATTTATATTCTTATGTTTGTTACGGAAAGAGATTAGTTAAGTTTAGATTTGGGACTTTTTCTTCTCGGGAGTATATGTTGATAATTTTACATTTAATTCCGTTAAATATTATAATTTTAAAAGTTGAAATTTTTATTTAATTTATAAATTTTTTTTTTTATTGGCTTAAATAGTTTATTTAAAAATATTGATTTGTGGTGTCAAAGATATAATATATTATATTTTATTTTAAGTTATGATTAGGCTTTATTTAAGTATATTGTTTTTTATAGGAGGATTATTAATATTATGATTAGGGCTTTATTTTTTAATAAATAGGATAGTATATTTATTAGAGTGAAGAATTATAAGTATTAATTCTGTTGATTTATTTATATTATTTTTATTTGATTGAATATCTTTAATTTTTATAAGTTTTGTTTTTTTTATTTCTTCAATAGTTTTGATTTATAGATTTGATTATATAAAAGATGAAATTTATTTTAAACGTTTTATTTTATTAATTTTTTTGTTTGTTTTTTCAATAATATTAATGATTATAAGGCCGAATTTATTGAGAATTTTATTAGGATGAGATGGGTTAGGATTGATTTCTTATTGTTTAGTAGCTTATTACCAAAATATTAAATCTTATAATGCTGCAATATTAACTGTTTTAATGAACCGTTTTGGGGATACTGGATTAATAATATCTTTAGGTTTAAGATATTATTTAGGTAGATGAAATTTATTATTATTTAAAAAGATTGATTTTTTGATTATTTTATTTTTTTGTATAGCTGCTTTAACTAAAAGAGCTCAGATTCCTTTTTCTTCTTGACTTCCGGCGGCAATGGCCGCTCCTACTCCAATTTCTTCTTTGGTTCATTCTTCTACCTTAGTTACTGCAGGGGTTTATTTATTAATTCGGTTTAATCATTTATTAATAGAGTACAAAAGTATTAGAGAATTAATTTTAATTTTATCTGTTTTAACTATATTTATGGCAGGAATTAGTGCAAATTGGGAGTGTGATTTAAAGAAAATTATTGCTTTATCTACCTTAAGTCAATTAGGGTTGATGATGAGAATTTTATCTTTAGGAGGATTTAATTTAGCTTTTTTTCATTTGTTAACTCATGCAATATTTAAGGCATTATTATTTATATGCGCAGGGGTAATTATTCACTCAATAAAAAATTTTCAAGATATTCGTTATATAGGTGGTATAGTGAAATTAATACCTTACACATTATTATGTTTTAATACAGCAAATTTAGCTTTAATGGGATTTCCTTTTTTATCCGGATTTTACTCTAAAGACTTAATTTTAGAAGAATTAATATTTAAGGGCGAAAGTTTGTTAATTATTTTATTATTTTTAATATCAATTGGGCTGACTGTTTCTTATAGAGTGCGAATATTTATATATAGAATATTTGGGGAGATAAAGATAGTAAGATGTTTTAGTTTAAAGGATGAGAATTTATTTATAAATTTAAGGATAGTTCTTATAGTTTTTATATCAATTTTAAGAGGGAAATTATTAAGATTATATTTATTTATAGATTATGATTTATGTATTTTACCAAAAACCTTAAAACTCATAGTTTTAATTTTTAGATTTATTGGGGTTTGATTAGGTTTATTAATTTTTAAAGTTAATAATATAGAAAGATTATTTTTATTATTTTTAAAGAATTTTTTAAATAAAATGTGATTTTTATTTGAAATTTTTTATAATATAGTGGGAATTTTTATAATTTTTTTTGGTAAGGTTTTTCTTCTTAATGAAAAGTTATGAAATGAGGAGATTTTATTTAAAAATTTTTTAAATAAAATAATTTATTTAGTAAAAAGTACAGATTATTTTTTTATTAGATCTTTTAAGATAATTATTTTTTTATATTTTTATAGTATTAGGTTGTTTATGTTTATAAATTTTTAAATAATATTTAAATAGCTTAAGTTTAAGAGTTTGATATTGAAGATATTAAGGTGATTTTTGAATCTTTAAATAATTGATATTAAAATAAATTTTATTTATAAATAAAATTTATTTTTTTTACATTGAAAATGTAATGTTTTTTATTAAACTATATAAATGAAATAAAAATGGATTTATCCATAAAAATTTTAAGTTAGAAGCTTAAATTTGAGTAAAAAATCTTATTTCCTTAATTGGAATTAAATTTAATTCAATTAAATTATTAACAGTAATTTACCTCTATTTTGGTTTCAATTAATATAAATAAGAATCTTATTATTTTTCAAGTCGAAATTGAGTGTAATAAAAATTTATACTATATAAAATTAATAAGATAAATAGTAAAAAATTAAGATTTATTATTAATTTAATAAGATTAACTTTTATAAAGTAAGGTTTGATTGCAATTCAAAAATTTTAATTAAATTATAATCCTTTAAGAGATTTGTGGTTTTTATTTTATGTTATTCAAAATAAGGATCCTTCATTTCATTCGATATAAAGACCTCAGATTAAAATAATTCTAAAAAATATAAAGCTAAATAGTCAAGTTATTGGCCTTCTTCCTCATAATGAGGGTATTAAAGGGAATAAAATAATAATTTCGATATCAAAAATTAAGAAAATAATTCTAATAAGATAAAATCGTAATGAAAATGGGGTTCGAGTAGAGGATAATGGGTCAAATCCACATTCAAAAGGGGAGGTTTTTTCTCGATCTAATTTTTTTTTTTTCGAGATAATAATATTTATAATTATTATAATTGATGCGATTAAGATGATTAATACTATAATTCTAAAAGTTATTATAATTATTTATACTGAATTATTTTTCAGTCTTTTTAATTGGAAGTTAAATATACATTGTAATATATTATATAAATTAATATTATTATTAATAATATTTATTAATGGTTAATTAAATCTTCATCAATAAATTGAAATATATAAAAATAATCAAACAATATCAACAAAATGTCAATATCATGATGCTGCTTCAAAACCAAAATGATGGGTTCTAGAGAAGTGGTTATTTTTTAGTCGAATTAAACAAATAATTAAAAATATTGTGCCGATTAAAACATGTATTCCATGAAATCCTGTGGCTATAAAAAATGTTGATCCATAGATTGAGTCTGAGATTGTAAATCTTGCTTCATTATATTCAAATTTTTGTAAAATTCTAAAGTAAATACCTAAAATAATTGTGATAGATAGTCTAATTAAAGATTGTTTTATATTTTTATTAATTAATCTGTGATGAGATCAGGTAATTCTTGCTCCCGATGAGATTAGAATAATTGTATTTAAAAGGGGGATATGATAAGGATTAAAGGGAGTGATTCCTATGGGAGGTCATATTCTACCAATTTCAATGTTTGGAGAAAGTGATGCATGAAAGTATGCTCAAAAGAAAGATAAGAAAAAAAATACTTCAGAAGTAATGAATAAAATTATTCCTCAATTTATATTTATATAAACTTCTTTTAAATGTAATCCTTGGAAAGTAGATTCTCGAATAATATCTCGTCATCATTGAAAGGACGAAATTAATATAATTATAATACCTAGTAAAAATAGATTAAAATCTTTAAGGTGGAATCATTTTACAAATCCTGTAGTAAGAATAATTATTCCTAAAGATCTAATAAGAGGTCAGGGTCTTTTTTCAACTATATGAAATGGATGATTATTTATTGACATTTTTTTTAATAAAGTAATTATTTAAAATATATGAAATTATTTGATTTCACTAGAGTAAAGAGTTCTTAAAATTGAAAATACATAGGCTTGAATAATTGCTACAGCACTTTCTAATGTTATTAAAAGGATTTGAGATAAAATTATAATTCTTGTTAGAAATAAATTTAAATTAGGTCCTGTTGATCTGATTAATGTAATTAATAAATGTCCTGCAATTATGTTTGCAGCTAATCGAACTGCTAAAGTTCCAGGGCGAATAAAGTTTCTAATTGATTCAATTATAACTATAAAGGGTATTAAAATTGAAGGGGTTCTTATAGGGACTAAATGAGCAAATATATTATTATAAAAATTTATTCATCCAAAAATTATTAAACCTAATCAAAGAGGTAGTGATAAGCTTAGAGTTATTATTAAGTGTCTTGAACTTGTAAAAATATAGGGGAATAAACCTATAAAGTTATTAATTATAATAAAAATAAAAATAGTAGTAAATAAAATATTTCTACCTCAGGCATTTTTGTTAATTAAGATTTTTGTTTCTTTATTAATAAAATTTACTAATAAAATTCATATTATATTGTAACGTGAGGGAATTAATCAGAATATATAGGGGAGAATGATTATTCTAATAATTGATCTTAATCAATTTAAAGGAATTATTATTATTGATGATGAAGGATCAAAGATTGAAAATAAATTAGTTATCATTTTCATGAAAGAGAATTTAAGTTATTATTATTATTTTTAATATTATTATTAAAATTATTAGTATTTTTTATAAATTTAGGTAAATAAATAAAGTAAATTAGTGATATAGATATAAAAAGAATTATAGTAAAAAATATTATTATAATTATTCAATTTATTGGGGCTATTTGTGGGATTTAAGAATATTTAATTATAATTAAATTATTTTAAATTGACAATTTAATGTTATATATTGTTTAACTAATTCTTAAAAAAAATTTGATAATAATTAATTAATTTATTATTATTATTATTATTAGTAATTATTTGTATATGTCATTAGAAGTAATTGCTAAATTTACTATAAAATGGTTTAAGAGACCAGTACTTGCTTTTCAGTCATCTAATGTAATGATATAAAATATAAAAATTATTTAAAAGTTTGTACTCAATTAATAAAATAATTAATATTTGTAGTTTCAAGAACAATAGGTATAAAACTGTGATTTGCTCCACAAATTTCTGAACATTGTCCGAAATATAACCCAGGGCGAACAGAATATGATGTAATTTGATTAATTCGACCAGGTACTGCATCAATTTTAACTCCTAATGAGGGAATAGTTCATGAGTGAATAACATCTATTGATGTTACTAGAAATCGGATTTGTGAATTAAAAGGGATAATTGTTCGATTATTTACTTCTAATAATCGAAATTCATTAATGTTTAGTTCATTTGTTGGAATTACATATGATTCAAATTCTACATTATTGAAATCAGAATATTCGTATGATCAATATCATTGGTGACCAATACATTTAATAGTTGTTGATGGATATAAAACTTCATCTATTAAATATAAAAGTTTAATTGAGGGGAATGCTATAAATAATAAAATAATTATGGGAATTAAAGTTCAAATTAGTTCAATAATTTGATTTTGTATTAGTGTTCGGTTATATAGGTCATTTTTTAGACTAATAATAATTATATATAGAACTAAAGTTGTAATTAAAATATTGATTGTTATAATGTGATCGTGGAATATAGATAGGTGTTCTATATTTGGGGAATTTGCATCTTGGATATTTATTATGAATCATGTTGCCATTTCTAATAAAAATTTATAAATTTTATATTTAGAGTTTAAATCTAATGCACTAATCTGCCATATTAGAATGATTTAATTAGTGTTGGGAGTTCTATGTATCTATGTTCTTTGGGGGGGAGTATTTGTAATCATTCAATTGATGATATTGTATTTTCATTAAAAATTCTTTGTCGGTTAGATACTATTGATTCTCATAAAATGAAAATAAATATAATAATTCTTGTTAGAGAAATTAATGATCCGACCGAAGAAATAATATTTCAAGTTAAAAATGCATCTGGGTAATCAGAATATCGACGGGGTATTCCTGAAAGTCCTAAAAAATGTTGGGGGAAAAATGTTGTATTGACTCCAATAAATATTAAATAAAATTGATTATTAAGTCATAGAGGATTTAATGAAAGTCCAGAAATTAAAGGGTATCAGTGAATAAATCCTCCTATAATAGCAAATACTGCTCCTATTGATAAGACATAGTGAAAATGTGCTACTACAAAATATGTGTCATGTAAGATAATGTCAATTGATGAGTTTGCTAAGGTTACTCCAGTTAATCCTCCTAAGGTAAATAGGAAAATAAATCCTAGAGATCAGTGTATTGTTGGTGAGTTATTAAATTTAAATCCATGAAGTGTGGCTAATCATCTAAATACTTTAATTCCTGTTGGGATAGCAATAATTAAAGTTGCAGAAGTAAAGTAAGCTCGTGTATCTACATCTATTCCTACTGTAAATATATGATGGGCTCATACAACAAATCCTAAAATACCAATTGCTGATATTGCGTAAATTATTCCTAATATTCCAAATGTTTCTTTTTTTCCTGTTTCTGAAAAAATTATATGAGAGATTATTCCAAATCCTGGGAGAATTAAAATATAAACTTCAGGGTGTCCAAAAAATCAAAATAAATGTTGAAATAAAATGGGGTCTCCTCCCCCTTCTGGGTCAAAAAAGGATGTATTTAAATTTCGATCAGTTAGGAGTATAGTAATAGCTCCAGCTAAGACAGGTAATGATAATAAAAGTAGGATAGCAGTAATACCTACTGCTCAGGTGAATAATGACATTTGCTCTAAGGTTAATCCTTTAGGTCGTATATTAATAATAGTTGAAATAAAATTAATCGCTCCTAGGATAGAGGACATTCCAGCTAAATGTAAAGCAAAAATTGCAAGGTCAATTGATGGTCCTGAGTGAAATAAATTTCTTGATAAAGGGGGATAAATAGTTCATCCTGTTCCTACTCCATTATTAATAATATTACTAGTAAGTAAAAGAGTTAGTGAAGGAGGAAGTAGTCAAAATCTTATGTTATTTAATCGAGGAAATGCTATATCAGGGGCTCCTAATATTAAGGGAATTAATCAATTTCCAAAACCTCCAATTATAATTGGTATAATTATAAAAAAAATTATAATAAAAGCGTGAGCAGTAACGATAGAGTTGTAGATTTGATCATTGTTAATAAGTGGGCCGGGGGTTCCTAATTCTGTACGAATAATTATACTTAGGGAGGTGCCCAATATTCCTGCTCAAATTCCAAAAATAAAATATAAAATACCAATATTTTTATGGTTTGTTGAAAATAGTCATTTTTGCATTAATATATAAATTAATAGAAAAATTAAAGATAATGTGGCTGAAGTTTAGGCAATAAACTGTAAATTTATTAATAAAAATTAGAAATTTTTCATTATTATTGAAATATTATATGGTTTATAATTCAGGGGGGGGGGGGTTTTATAGTTTATAATAAAAACATTAAATTGCAAATTTAAAGAAATAAATTGTGTTTATTAAGATTTAATAAATAATATATTATAATTAACTTTGAAGGTTAATAGTTTTTTTAACTTAAAATCTTAATTAAAAGTTAAAATTAAAATTGTTATTAAAATAAAAAAATTTAATATGGAAGATATAAATATTAATTTATTTAGCTGTGAAAATTTTAATTTGTTATTGATTAATAAATTTATATTAATTAGGTTGAGTTTATTTTTTGAATTAATTATGATTATAGATGAGTAAGTTAATCGTAGGTAAAAATATAGAGTTATTAATGAGGCTATAATTATGATAATTGTAATTAAATATAAATTATTAAAAATTAGTATTTTAATTGAAATTAGTTTAATTAAAAATCCTAAGAATGGAGGGAGTCCAGCTAAAGAGAGAATGTTTGAGAATAGTAAGAATTTTGTTTTATATGAATAAAAGTTTATTAAGTAAATTTCGTGGAGGTAGGAGAAATTATTAAAATTAAATAAATATATAATATTAAATGAGATTAATATGTAAATTATTATATATATTATTATAAGATAAAATGATATTGATGAGTTTATTGTTAATCATCTTGTTTGATTAATAGAAGAGAAAGCAAAGATTTTTCGTAAATTAATTTGAGTTAAACCTTGAAGAGCTCTAATTAATGAAGATAAAATAATTATTATATAAATAATTAAATTTATAGGAATTAATGAAATAATTAGTAAGGGAATAATTTTTTGTCATGTTGATATAATAAGAAAAATTATTCATTGTAAATTTATTATAATTTCAATATATCAAAAATGGAAAGGAGCTAAGCCTATTTTTAAAATTATAGAAAATGAAATTAATAAGTTTATAAAATTTATATTAATTATTTTAAAATTATCATTAAATTGAATAATTCAAATTATTAAAATTGCTATAAGAAATGTGGAGGATCTGATTGTTTGAATAATAAAGTATTTAAATAAAAAATTTATTTTATTATTAGAATTTATTTTTATAATTGGAAGGAAGGATATTAGATTAACTTCTAGTATTATTCAAATTATTATTCACGAATTAGATGTTAAAGCAATTAATGTTCTAATAATTAATGAAGAAGAAAAGATTAGTATGATTAATAATTTTTAATTAATTTAATAATGTTAATATATTTAATATATTTTATAAATTTTATATGTAAATTATTTAATGAAAGAAAAATTATTTCATGATTTATTCTATCAAAATAACCCTTTTTATCAGGCATTTCATTTATTTATTAAAATTAAAACTATAATTAAAACTATATTAAAACTATATTAAAACTATATTAAAACTATATTAAAACTATATTAAAACTATATTAAAACTAT
>JARPRG010000957.1:0-13742 GCA_031001745.1 Hartigia nigra | reverse complement strand
CTTGGGCCGCCACTAACAGCGAGTGAGAGAGTCTTATAGGGAATTCACGCTGAGAGTGAGGGAGACGCTCTTATACGAGACGGCTCCGACTCGTGACATTAATGGTGTCCCAGTCGGCGGGGAAGGCTTCCCTCTCTACGCGTAGGCCTAGCTTGTTCCGTCGCTGCTGGTCGCCCCACTCTCGCTCTGTTGCTCTCCTCCATAGGGCGCCATTAATGCCGGGCAGTGTACTCGGGCAACGATCGCTTGGCACGCGTGGTGAGGGAGTAGGCCGCTCGAGGTGCGGAGAGACGTGCAGCGGGGCAACCGCTCAGGACCGTACGCTCCGTACTGACAATGGAGCATACCAGAAGAAGTTCTTTAAATTAATTTTTTAATGATTTTTTGTTCAGTGGTTGAATTTTGTATTGCTTTTGTGTTAATTCCTTTATTTATTTATTTATTGGTTATTTAATTCAATGATTTATCTAATTTCAATTTTCCAATCTTTTAATCTCGAAGAAAATAACGCGAAGTTTATGGCCTGCGTGCAGCCCAGATTTAAACCCGATTGAAAATATCTGGGCAATTTTAAAGTCGCGAGTTCGCGCGCATCAATCGCCGCCTGCAACGTTAAACGATTTACAAGCGGTGATAGTCTAGAAATGGCAAGCGATTCCTCAAAACGCGAACGCGAACGCGATTAAAAATATGCCGTCGCGGTGTCGGACGCGAAAAATTGCCCAGATATTTTCGATACGAAATTATGGGTTTAAATCTGGGCTACACGCGGTCCACGAACTTCGCATTATTTTTTTGCGTTTTCCTTTGCATTGTGGCTTAAAAGTATTGGTCTTTCCATCTCGCCCAGAAAATCTCAGTTCACATTATACTCACACAAAAGATTGAACTGGCAAAACTATTCTGTACTTGTAGACAATCATTCAATTCAATGGTCGCCAGAAATAAAATTTTTAGGTATATGGTCCGACCACAAGCTAAGACGGAACATGCATATACGGAAGACCACAGAGAAAGCTTGATCATCTTTTCGGGTTATTCAGGCGATTTCCCGTATAAACTGGGAACCGTACCCTAACACATTGCTGACAGTTTATAAAGCCTTAACGAGATCCATCCTTGACTGGGAATCACTATGTTATGGTGACGCCAACCTGGTTTCTCTCTTAGCTCTGGATCGTATTTAGTATGCGGCCTTACAACAGGTATTGGGTCTTATAATTTCTACTCCCACAAATGCTATTCTGACTATGGCAGGGGAACCTCCGTTTCATTTAAGAAGATACTTTCTATCATCTACATTGAATCTAAGATCGCTATCAATGAAACGTCATCCTATTCATTTGAAATTGGAACTATTGGATACATTGTTAGGACGTATAAAAAATCATAGGTTTTTCATTTACTCTAGCTCGTTAGAGGATAAAAGATTCCAGAACAGAGTTATTAAGCACTCCGTTCCTGCATGTTTTTCTATTCCTTTAGCTGCTCAATTCCTGCAAATAAATGTGAACTTTGAGTTTGGCACATCGCAGAGTGGGATGGCAAATTCTAAGAGAGTATTGTCATCTTTCTTACAGAGTGAATTTCCAAATTTCCAAATTTCCAAATAATATATTAAATAATCAAAGCAAAAAAATGAATGAAATCGATAGTATTGTCAGACTCACATAGTGTCTTACAATGTCTTGCTAGCAAGGCTTTTAATGCAAAGATCTATCCCATTATTGCTCAATGTAGACTCAACTTTCTAAGCTTATTAAATTCTGGATTCAAAATCTAACTTTTCTGGATCCCTTCCCATCAAGGTATTCTTGGTAACGAGATTGCTGATGCTAAAACCAAGGAAGCCCTTAGTAACTCTTCCGTTAACACCAAAGTGATATAGTCGGATCTGGTAGTCCACTGCAAAAGCAACCTCAAATCCAAGGCCTTTGGCTTCTGCTCAAGCAGACTCAATTCAAAGGGAGAAATTTCTTTAAGTGGTCTCCATCTTGCTTACGCCCCCCTTAATTCTTGAAGGTGGCATGGGAAAGAGAGGATATTTTTATGATTGCCTTTTCTGATGACACCAGGGTCTTGAAAGCCATTATCAACTTTATAAAAGCCGTCCAGAGCAGACCGAATAACGCAGTTTACTTTATTTAAATGACTGCACAGCCGGCCTTAGTGCTTCCACTTGTGTTAAACTTTCTTGCCTATTTAAAGATGCCCTCAGACGCCCTCCAGTGCCTTCACCCTACTCATTATCCACATGACATGACACTTCTACGAGTATCAACCGTCAAGGCTCTTTAATCAATGAGTCTCGAGTTTAATTCTTCTCCACACGTCTTTATTTCACCTACCATCGACAAATATGATCTCCTTCTCACGACGATGATTTCATCGGCATAGAATATGAAACACACTCCACACGCATCTTTCATCGCTTATGGACAATTACTATCTCGCCTACTCAACTCGACGTTTTCACCAGCTCATAATTTCTCCTACCTGACTTTGGAGACTAATGACTGGCACATCTCCCCATTGAAGGAGGCAGCCACAAAGTAAAGGAATGGAAGAAGAAATAATTCATGTATATGTATTGTGACCGGGAAGCCCTTTTCATCAACCCCTGGTGCACAAGTACTGGTGGCGTACCTAGGTGGGGGTTTACCCTTGGTTTCCAGGCATTTAACGCAAGCTACGTCAAAACAACTAATTCGACGTCTTCGTAACTAGCCGTCATCTAGCTCAGACAAGAAGAGGAGCAGGATTGAAGATATTATACAAGTTTAGGAAAATCCTGGCAATATCGAAAAGTACACTGTAACGAGCGTTGTGAAAGTGTGGTTTACACACCAACTGTTGGTAAACCCAGAGGTCTGGAACTGACAATAGATTGCACTGGTATCGACCCCCGCACCATGATGCTGGCTGTGAAAAGCACCTGTTCGTCAAAGTGACGATAAAATTCTTCCCTGTCGAAAAACCGCTTAATCGAAAGATACACAAGGACTTCTCCTTCTGTATTATCTCAATTCTCATAATTTGACCACGATATATACTAGAACAAGTCTACTGTGGAATAAAAACTTACTCACCGAAATCGCGGATTGGAGGTTCCCATTCAAAGGCAAAATTCATATCTCCGCGGAAGGACAGAGAAGATATATGACGAAAACGAAGGACGAAACCATCCGGGATTACTGGAGCCGAAAAACACTGGATCCAATATAATATGTAACGTATGGGTTATGCGTCTTGAGCGTGGGTTATGTGTGAGTAATTGCATATGTTGTAACTTGGATAATTAAATATATTATTATTGTAACCATTCGATATTCAACTTTAATTGCTAGTACTACAACCTTGGTTTCCTCGGTGTCTAATTTTCAAATTATTGCATGTACTATTAAATTTATTTCAAATGTTAATAAAAGGAAATCATTATAAGTGGCGTCCAACGTAGTGGCACGAGTAGGAATAGTCCTAGCTCGTGAATTCAAGTTTTCTTTTCTTTTAACAAACAAATATTTTAATTATTTATTTTTTATTTTTTAACTATAATGAATGTAAAGCATTCCCCAATTAAAACGTGGAAGCAAAGAAAGGTAATAACCGAAAATTTGGATTGCGAAACTATTGAAGGTGATATAGCGGTGTCGAGCGAAAATAACGTAGGAAATATGGAAAACAATAATAGTCGGGTCAATATGCCCGACCGCGAGAATAATATAATGGCTAATACATTAGAGGAGGTGTTTAGAGAATTACGATCGTTACGTGAAGAATTGGCTATTGAGAGACAACGAGTTTCGTCAATAGAAGTTAGAGAAGAACGGATTAATCGTGAAAATTCACCAGATAATAGTGATTCTGGAGTTCATGTGGCTGAAAAGTTAGTAGAACATTTGCGTAGGAATAAAGTCAATATTCATTTACCAAAATTTACAGATAATAACACATACAGTAACGTCCAATTGAAGTGGAACACTTGAAATTTTGTGTATCTTTGCGAAACTATGACCGATTTAAAAAAAAACAAAGACATATTTTTTAGGAAATTTCCTTCCCGTTCGAATGGTAGAGGTTTTATTCCGATCGAATACAAAATGGCTGAACGGCAGGGGTTGGAGTGAAATAGTGCATTTTGGGACTTTTTGAAAAGTGCGAGAACTAGTAGTTCTGGAAGGAAATTCATATTTCTAATTATGGCATGAGAAAGAGCAACCTTCGGCAGTCAAAAAACACCCCCATTGAACCCCTGTAGCATCAATCTGGGGGGAGCTGATCCCCCTTGAAGTGAAAACACTTAATTGGCCATAACTTCCGAACGCGCCGGCCAATCTGATCCAGTTTTTGCGTGATATCATCTTTAACGATACTGCAGATTCTCACAAAGTTATTTATCTCGGAGATGATCGCGTGACGGAGATTTTTTGACTGCCGAAGGTTGCTCTTTCTCGTGCCATAATTAGAAATATGAATTTCCTTCCGGAACTACCAGTTCTCGCACTTTTCAAAAAGTCCCAAAATGCACTATTTCACTCTAACCCCTGCCGTTCAGCCATTTTGTATTCGATCGGAATAAAACCTCTACCATTCGAACGGGAAGGAAATTTCCTAAAAAATATGTCTTTGTTTTTTTTAAATCGGTCATAGTTTCGCAAAGATACACAAAAATTCAAGTGTTCCACTTCAATTGGACGTTACTGTATAATCCACAACAATTTCTGCGAGAGTTAGATAGATATTTTCTTGTTAACGATACACCTATAGGAAGTAAGTTAAATACTGTTGAGATGTGCTTATCGGGAAGGGCATTAAGTTGGTTTATTGTACAAAGGGACAATTTTAGAAATTATTTAGATTTTGAATATAAATTTGACGCAGAATTTTATTCGGTGCCTATTAGAATTAGATTAAAGAACCGATGGCAAGAGAGGAGATATCGCATTACGGATGGAAGTATATTATCATACTTTTATAATCAAATTAAGGCTGCTCAATACTTATCTCCGAAAATGGGAATTTATGAGATGCATTATACGATTGTACAACAATTGCCGATGCGTGTTAGAGAAATTTTGGCCACAGTAGATTATGCTAACACTAATATATTGACACAGGCCATTGAGCAATTAGATAAATCTAGAGAAATAGAGGCAGACAGAAGTCGAGGCAACTCCAATAAGCATAATGTTGACGGACAGATAAAGAATCAGATTAGTCAGATGAGTGTCGTAGGAGTAGACCAGAGGATTGCATCGTCTAGTAACAACCGTGCTTGGAGTACACGTAGGAATAATTGGACACGCGGATGAAATAACAATCGGCAACAATAAAATGAAAGAAAAAAAATGAGGAAACTATTAACTTACCAGATATACGCTTTCCTCCAACCCCTATTAATCAAGGGACAGTAGAAGATCATAATAAAGCTTCAAATAGTCAAACTTTAAACTGAAGATGGGTGTGATCAATGCAGGTCCAACCCTCAAGGTTATGATTTTTCGGTAGAATTGGAAGAGAACCTGAATGGAAACCAGCAGGAGCCTAATGAAAATTCGGACGAAAGCAAAAATATTTGTTTACACGTGCTTACTACAGTAGATAATCGAAAGTATGCCGCGTTGATAGACAGTTGTGACAAGAGTCACTAGAAAGGCCCAGGGACATCCGAGCCAGCACTAGTTCGCTACCGCGCCATCAGGTGGCCAAGGCAACTCGCAAGAAGGAACGGAAGACCGGGGCCATAATTAGTCCACCGATGTTGCAGTCGGGATTATTATTCTGGAATCCTGCATCCTGAATCCAGTTTTTCTCATCCGAGAGAGAAACAATAAAAAGAAAGCAAAATTACCCGAAAGAGCGTTTTATTATTGCTGTGACTCAACTATTCCCTTACCGTTCCGAACCCTGGTTCACTCGAAGAGCTAGTGGCCACAATCGTCAAGCGCGGGAACTGGTACTTCACCAGTCTTGACAGTTGAGAGTAATATACGTCACACAGTGGAAGCCAAATCACGTGCATTTCTCAGGATTTTTACCAGTTGGTAGTTAATCGATGGGCTAAATTGGAATTACCGGTGACTAATATGCAGGTCCTTACGGCAGTTGGAAAGAGAACTACTACTGTGCGTAAACAGGTATTAATGTCATTGAATATAGGGATTTATCAATATGAGTATATATTCTTGGTTATTCCTGGTTTGATTTCGCCTATCATTTTAGGAAATGATTGGTTGATGTGTGTAGAAGCAGTGTTAGACTATCAATCAAAATCTTTGACTATTCAAAGTAATAAGGTGTCACCAGAACTCGTGATGTTTGGCTGTGCTGCGACCAGTGAAAAATCTATCTCAATTGTTAAAAACAAAAAAACCATTTAGATCAAGGAAAAAATGATTATTTGGCTAAGGTAATATTTGAACCTGTCAATTATGAAAATGAGGTAATGTCTCGAGATGATTATTGTACTAATGATAGAAGCGCAAAAAAACAAGACAATTTTGATATTAATTGTGAACACAGTTGCAACTCTAAATTGCATGATGTTAACACAGGAGCGGTCCAAACTTTCAATAAGACTCTGAAAGGTGAGAATAATCTTAGTCTCTTTAAATCATGTTATGAAAATGCTATTGGTGAAATGTTTTTTGATATTATTGAATTAAATGATGTTCAGGCTGATGGTATATGTGATGATAATCAAAGATTGAACCACAGCAAATCTGATATGCACAATAATAATATTGATTGTTCGATGTATACCGTTCATAATATATATTCATGTATTGAAAGTTTTGAGGCCTGTGTAAGTGATGATTATCAAGATTATAATTGCAGTGCGCCACTAGAATGGGATAAAAGTACAGATTATCTATCTCTTGGCGAATTGAATCATATGGGTCAGGTGAATATTATTAGTGACAAGCTAAAGGTGGAACGAAATGAGTCTGATCGTTTTCTGGCCGAGGTACAATCAATCGCGCGTCAGCTAACATCAACGAGTTCAGACCAAAAAGATAGTTTTATTAACCTCATGATTAAACATCAACGTTTATTCTCTCACTAACCACGTACAATAACACATTACCAGCATGAAATTTATCTTAACAAAGCTAAACCTCATATTAAGCGGTCTTATCCTGTACCTTTTTCTAAAAGAACTGCGGTGGAACAAGAGTTGAAAATCATTTTCGATTTAGGAATAATAGAACGTTCATGTAGCCCATATTGTAATCCCTTAAGGATCGTTGAAAAAAAATATGGTCAAATTCGTCTTTGTTTGGATGCTAGATACTTAAATAACGTTATCGATGGAGATAATGAGTCGCCACCTTTAATTACGGAGTTATTACAATGTCATCATGGAATTCAGGTTATTTCGACTTTAGATTTAACTCATGGTTACTGGCAGGTACCGTTAGCGCCTGCATACCGACCTTATACAGCGTTTTTATACGGTTCATCGTTGTATCAATTTTGTAGAGTACCTTTTAGATTAAAAACTGCAGGAAGCGGATTTATCCGTGCACTAAACCTAGCTCTAGGTAATGATTTTGAAAATTGCCTTGTATCATATTCGCGGAACACTTACATCATCTTGATTTATTGTTCACGCGTTTATTATCTTGTAATTTCACCCTACGATTGTCAAAGTCAAAATTTGGAAAGGAATCAGTGCCATTTTTGGGATTTGTATTGTCTATTGACGGCGTTAAACCGGACCCAGATCGATTAAATATTATTAGTGCTTTCCAGAAGCCGACCAATAAAAAACAACTTCAAAGCTTTCTTGGCATATGTAATTATTACAGACAGTTTAAAATTAGTTATTCAAGATATATTCAACCGTTTAGAGAATTACTAGGTAACAATGTTCAAAGGACTTGGGATAAAAACATTCGGAAGCGTTCACAGCTTTAAAAGAGGCGTTTCTACATTGCGTTACGCTACGACATATTATTCCAGGAAGACAATTTAAAGTACAATGTGACACGAGTAATTATGGGACATGTGGAATTTTATATCAGAGTAATGAGCAAGGTGATCCGTGCCTTATTTCTATAGTAAATAGGTGTTTAACACAGACAGAAACACGTTATACAACTACAGAAAAAGAATTGTTGGCAATCATTTATTCCATACAAAAATTCCGAGTATATTTAATAGGTACAACATTTAAGATTATAACCGATCATCACGAATTAACTTTTTTGAATAATGCGAGTTATACGAGTTTACGCCTATCAAGATGGATTTTGTTATTACAACAGTATACATTTACTATTACATATTGCCGAGGCCGTGACAATGCAGTAGCTGATTTCTTTAGTCGTAATCCTGATAAGGAATTTCATAATGAGCAAGAAAAGTACCCTGTGATAGCTACAAGTCAACTCTTATTACCCGATATAAAACCTATTATTTCCGAAAATTCGTTAGTCGTTCTGCATAAGTTTAAGGAAGATCATGAACTTAGATCATTATTATCTAAGATTAAATCGGCACAGTCGAAGGATGAACAAATTATCCAAATTCATAAAAAATTATCTAACCATCCAGATACACAAAATTACCAAATTTATAACGAACTACTTTTTATAGGTTGTCCAGTTACAAATGAGTGGCATTTAATTATTCCTATCGAACTTACGAAGGTATTGATTTCAATTTGCCACAAAAAGATTGGTCATGCCGGGGCATACAAAACATTTGAATACATAAGGCGTTATTTTTACTGGAGAAGCATGCGGAAACACAGTAAAACATATGTTAGATCATGTGATCTATACCAAAGAATTAAACCTAATAATCAATGTATGCAAGGCGAATATCAGCTTATAAGCGCAAGTAGTCCCAACGAATTAGTCACCGTTGATTTGTATGGTCCTTTACCGAAATCGAGAGGTGGAGTTCAATACAATTTTGTGCTCTTAGATGTATTTTCAAAATATGTTCGATTATATGCTCTGAAAAAGGCTACTACACGAGTTGCCCTTAATAAAATCCTTAATCATTATATTCCAACAGCTGGGAGACCTAAGCGTATATTGGCGGACCACGAAACGCAGTTTACTGCTGACCTTTGGCGAAAAACAGTAGAATCTGAAGGAATTACCGTTTCATTCTCATCAATTAGACACCCCCACTCCAATCCTACAGAAAGGATAATGAGGGAATTAGGCAGACTCTTTCGTACTTTATGTTCAGATAAGCACACGCGTTGGGCTCAGTCCTTATCGAAAGTAGTAGAATTATTAAATATATCTATGCATACAAGCACAGGTTGTATACCAAGTGAGTTGCATTATGGTACCAGAGTTCCTAATATAGTTACAAAATATATTAAATTCCCGAAAGGAGTAGAAATATCACGTGATACTCAACTATTGCTGCAAACAAACGGTTACGAAAACAATACAGGGCACGAAAAAAGAATCAATCGTCAATTTCTAGAGTTAAACTAGATATAGGTGATCTTGTTCTTCTTCGAGTCCCACATTTTTCTAGTTATGGAGACGCAGTTACAAAAAAGTTCTTTCAGTTATATATAATCATTAAGATCATAGGAAAAAATGCTTTTGTATTAGCCGAAAAAACTGACCGGACTATAGTTAACACGTTGACTGCCAGACGCATTTTCCATGATTTGCCCAAGGCGCTAACGTGAATTTTTCATTATGCCATGCATATTATGTTGCAATATTATTTGCATCAAATAAAGTGAGTTATAAAAATCATGCTTGAAATATTTTTCGTGCTGAGGGTCACCAGTGACACCCACGGCGCTGTAGACAATTTTTACGATTTTCCTTTATTCAAACAGTCGTGCTTCGGTTGCTAAGCGGCTACTCTCATTATTTAGTCTTATTCAGTGCGTCCTACGCACAAGTAAGTACGTTTGTTATATTTTTTCACTCTACATACGTTTTTGCATTTTATATCTTTTATTCAATTTTTTAATTAGCCCTTAAAAATATGGCTTCAAATGAAGATTATTCATAAAGTACTTCATCTGACGGTGCAGTTTTACAAAGACCCTCAAAAATATTTGGACTGCTATCAGACAGCGAGGAAAGTTCATCCGACATGATAAGAGCTTCCACGGTACGTCGGCGCAGAATTGAGTCTGACAGTGAAACTGAAGCAAGAAAACGATAACGATCAAGATGATGTACCAAAAGAGTTTGATGTGAATTGGCGTATACCGTTAGGTACTAAAACCAACATCACATTTTCGGATTCGTCAGGTATCAACGCATATCAATCAGAAATTTTTGCTTGTACGGAACCACATAATTTTTATTTCCTTTTTGTTACTGATGAAATATTCGAAATTATTGCAAAGCAAACGAACATCTATGCTACGCAAAGAAAATCAGAACTGCAATCGCATCGTTTAGATCAATGGTATGAAACAAATGCTAATGAAATAAAACGTTTCTTTGGTCTCGTTATATGGATGGGATTGATGCGATTACCAAAAATTGAGCTGTATTGGAGTAAATATGAAGGATATAACCTGGCACTTCCACGCACCATTATGCCAAGAAATCGATTCGAATTGTTATTGCGGTTTGTTCATTTCAGCAATAATGAAGAAAATGATCCTAAAAATAGATTATCTAAAGTTGCTTATATTATCAATCATTTGAACAGTAATTTTAAGAAATATTATAAACCAGATGAGATACTATGCGTGGATGAATCCTTAGTGCCATTTCGAGGCCGCATAGTATTTCGTCAATATATAAAACAAAAACATCACAGATATGGCATCATAGTTTTTAAATTATGTAGTGGGCCAGGGTACACTTATTCATTTCGAATCTACACGGGCAAAGGCGAAAATGCAAATGAAATATCTGGAAATAAGTCGACTGAGATTGTAATGGCTCTTTGTCAAGATATTTTAGGCAAAAGCCACACTATCTGCACAGATAATTGGTACACAAGCGTTGACTTGGCGGAAAAATTAATTAATGTGCATACACATTTATTGGGTACCCTACGAAACAATCGGCGAGGCAATCCAAATGAAGTACTGGCCTAAAAATTAAAACGTGGAGATATTATCGGGCGAGAAAATAAAAATGGAGTAACAGTTTTAAAATGGAAAGATAAAATAGATGTGTTGATGCTATCTACAAAACATTCAGCATAAATGACAACTATACAGAAAAGAAACTGTTCACAAGAAAAGCCAAAAATGGTAGTTGAATATAATTTAGGGAAATCTTCAGTCGACTTATCTGATCAAATGATTGCTTATAGCTCACCACTGCGTAAAACTATAAAATCGTACAAGAAACTGGCAATAGAGCTTTTACTAAACACTTCTATTGTAAATTCAATAGTGTTATTCAAACAAGTAAACCGGAAAAATATTGCAATTCCTGATTTTAGGATGGCATTAGCAATGTATCTAATGAAATGCTCCGATAATGATTGTATTTTTCCAATAAATTGCGTACGGAGCAGACCTCGTCATGAATTAAAAAAAATGCCAGGAATCGCATGAAATGTAAGGCGATTTTGTAAGGTGTGCTATAAAAAAATTCAAAGCAGCTAGGAAAAACTAGAGCAAAGAGTTCTACTAAAAAAGTGGTGACATATTGTTCCGATTGCGTTGATTCACCTTTTCTTTGCCTTGAATGTTTCAATCTGACTCATCGCAATATGCACTGATAATATGTATATTTTTCATGTAGTAATAAAATTATTTTTGTATGTTCTATATTGCATTAATTTCTTCAAACCGTTATAGTAACAATGATATTATTGAAAAATTTATCAGTATCCATTGTAACGTGGCGTCCGCGGGAAGGAGAATAAGGGACGCGGGAGCCGTGTCGCCGACGAGAGATACCGAAGGAATGACCACGGCGTCTGAAGACCGTTTCCAGGGGAAGCCGGGGGGGTAAGGCCGGCTGGGCCGAGCCCGGAGATCGGTAAAGCTCGGGGAAGTTCGGCGTAGCCTAAGGACTGCTGGGCTGGGAACGCCGAAAGGATGGTCACCACGGAGGGAGAGCGGTGAGGGGAAGCGAAGACCGGACCGAGGCGGGAGGTAGCGAACGAGTTCGGAGGGACTCGGGCCTCTCCGGAGATCCTCGGGCCGGGGGGCCCTAGGGGGGGCCACTTCGCTTTTGGATAACGTACGGGCAACCGGTTTTTGAAAATCTTGCGCCTTTTGTTTTTTCAAAGTTTTTCTCCGTGTGGTTTTTGTGGATTTTGACAACTGGCTGTTTCCTTTTGGACTTTTCTCTTTGGATTTGCTTTTGGATTGAACGACTTGGACTGACGACCCGCTATCCCCTTGGATTTGGAATTTTTGACGGACGGACAAGGCTACCGAGGGAGTACCGGTGAGTGCCTTCCAGGATTTACCCGTCGGGTGGATAGCCGCGAGACGACCCCGCGACCGCGTTCGGTGGAAAGTGTATCGAGTTGCGCCCGCTGAAAGCCCCGACTGTACGCGTTTACCTAGGCTCAATAAATCGAGTTTCAGAAAAATTCCTACGGTTTGTTCTTTTCACCTAGCCGGCTGACCCCTATCACCGTCCCCGCCCTCACGTTCCCCACTACTGAAGCAGGGTTAGGGCTAGCGGGAAATACCGACCGGGAGGACCCTCGGTATAGGAGCGCGGATCCTGAAATTAAAGACCCGATTGCGCGGGTCGGTGCAAGAGTGCACCTGGCGCCCAGGGGATCCGCGAAGGATAGCGTTGGGTCACTGTAGTGTGACGTGGATTAGGAAAATCCGTTACACCATATTTACTCTAATTATGTACTTTTATTATTTGCTACGTCGCCGGTCACCGATGACCCCCATGGCAGTCAACGTGTTAAAGGAACTTATAATAGAATTAACTTAAAGTTATATCATCAAAAGATATAACATAGTCATATATAACTATTCGTGTTAATACAAGTTAAGAATGACCATTGTGAGTTCATCTGAACCATTCGCTAAAGTAGAATATTATTAGAATTAAGGACTGTGTATAACATATTCAGATACACTCTAGATTATTAGAAATTATATACTCTATGAGCGATATATAGCACGGATTCCCGACATGATATGAGTGAATACCGATTTGGTAGAATACATAGTATAAGTCTGACAATGTTGTGATTTACTACGCTTAGATATCTATGTATAGTTGTATGACGATCATATTGTGCATGTAATCAAATGTTTAATATGAGGGGGAAAAATGTAACGAGCGTTGTGAAAGTGTGGTCTACACACCAACTGTTGGTAAAATCCAGAGGTCGGGAACTGTCAATAGATTGCACTGGTGTCGAGCCCCCACCATGATGCTGGCTGTGAGAAGCACCTGTTCGTTAAAGTGACGATGAAATTCTTCCCTGTCGAAAAACCGCTTAATCGAAGGATACATAAGCACCAGGGCTTCTCCTTCTGTATTATTTCAATTCTCATAATTTTACCACGATATACAGTAGTGCACAATTGAAGTGGAACACTTTAATTTTTGTGTATCTTTGCGAAACTATGACCGATTTCAAAAAACCAAAGATGTATTTTTTAGGAAATTTCCTTCCCGTTCGAATGGTAAAGGCATGGAGACTAGAGTCAAGGAGAACGAACGCTTATGGCCACAGGGTAATAATTGTGGTCGACGAAACTTGACTTAGATCGGATTCTAAATTTCACCACAAGCGTCGCTGTAAACTTTTACGACCAGCGTGAAGTAAACCGTTTGGCGATAGAGTGAAGT
>JARPRG010000955.1:0-13945 GCA_031001745.1 Hartigia nigra | reverse complement strand
TCGAGTTGTGTTCTCCAATTGAAAAGCTCCTAATGTTCTTCTTTTACGACACAGGTCGACACACTTCGACACATGTTACAAGCCTGCGTGCTGGTTCTCACCAGAACTTGTCCCAAAGACTCTGATTCGTTCGTTTCTGTCGCTGCCTAGCGAATAGAAATTCGAGCTTGAATGCTGAGAATGTAGTGAGGTATTCAACCTCAGTTAAATTCGTGCGAGGGGTAAACACACCAAAGTTCATATAACACACTTGAAATCTTCAGAAATTTATTAGAACAGAGGAAAAATTTAATAATCTAAACAAAGACTCTACTTTAATACAACTATGCAAAAAAAACTGGTACACTACCTTGCGTAAATTCCCAAGAAACTCGATCAGACTGCCGATCGACGACGCGACTAGAAGTTTTTGTAATGCTTGTTTTCCCGCAAAAAGTTATTTTGTTACAGTCTAAGGAGTGGGGTGAAAAAAGAAGAAGAGAATGTAACGGGCGCGGATCCAAAGCGAGTAGTCGCAAGACCCCGATAGCCGAGGGCCAACCCGTAAAACAAGAAGGGAAGAAATGTGTCGGTCTGTACCATAAAAGAAAAACGCCCAATATTATAATAGATGTCTTTGATACACGTTTCAAATTTTAACGTACTGAGGTTCGTTCCGATATTCACTGCCAGTCTACAAGTATCGTTGTGTTCCTCTTTACCTGTATGCAACTGAGTGAGACATAACCACGCTCACGGCATTCAGCCAATATTGGAACACACCCTAAGCCCGCTGCCGGGCGAATCGTCAAACAGTATAATTCGCTCGGCTGCCAGTGCGGTTATTCGTCCGCGAGAAAAACATAGCCATTTTTAATAATTTCCGGATGAATAATCTCGCCTTTATTTATCCAGTTGGCGGACGAATAGTCGCAGGCTTATTTGTCTCACTGTCTCTTAGAATAAAATGAGAGGGAGAATAAAATAGCCTTTCACGCGTGGTGTAAACTGGGACATTGTGTACAAGTTACATTTTACATATACGGAAGTGTGCGTATCGTATATACACCTACAGTGTGGGATAAACACATTTTTAAACGGTATGTGAAACTAATATTTTTCAACCCACTCTATTCTACTATAATAACTAAATCCAGTATATTAACTTCCACAGGAAATGTGTTTTGCTTCCTCAAGAAATAAACGCAATATCAGTTCTAATCAGTTCATTATCCTCAGACGAAGAGATCATAACTTGGGTTATAATATTGCCAAAGCCAAAATATATCGTAAGTGGAATAATTCCTTGGAAATGTTTAATCAGTTTGATTGTAAAAGGTAATACTTTTTTTCTAAATTTCTTTAAGTGTTATTCAAAATTTAGTGGAAATCTGAGCTCAATGAACTTGAACCTATTAATAATATAAAACTTTCCAACAAACCAATTGCCAATAGTATTACATTACTATCCAACTGACAGATTTCAGATATGTAATGGAGATCATATTAGTGTTCATAAATCAACAGTTAATTAAATATTAATCAGATTAACAAGGAAAAATGGATTGCATGCCCATAAGCAGTATGCTAACCAATATTATTATTTAAAAACAGTTTCCTAAAATACTTGGAAGAATTGATTGTATCCATGTCAGAATAAGATTGCCTGGAGGAAAAAATAGAGAAATATTCAGAAATAGGGAAGGATGGTTTTTGCTAAATATTCAGGCACTCTGTAATGCAAAATTGCAAATAACTAATATTGTAACTACATGGCATAGATGGGTACATGACATATTTAACTCGTGCATTGAAAAAAAGATTAGAAGCAAGAAAACTTTATGCAGGATGGTTATTTGGAATCAACATTGCAACCAGAAATTGAATAGAAAGAAGATATTTGAAATATGAAAATGGTGATGTTATTTAATTCTCAGTATTAACTTGAAATCAGAAAAAATTTAGTGAAATAATGCTAGCATCAGCAATAACCTACAACATTACAAGGACTGAAGGCAGATGATTTATTTGAATTGTAATAGGGTGGACTACCTATGAATGATATTTCAATGGAAGCGCTTCTGGAAAAATGATTTTCATATAATATAAGAACAGTATGAATACAATTTTTTTCAGGGCAAGGAAAAATATGATTTACCTTTGCTAAAATAACTGATATATTATTTAGAAGATGTATATTACATTCATTATAGATATTTCTACTTTCTCTGTACTTTCACTCCCATAGTTGCTACCTTTAACTTCTCTTGCTTCTCTGTCTCTTCCTCCTTTACTTTCCATAAGCATAAAATCTTCTACTTTAATTCATGTTTCTGATGTATATTTAACTCTTTTTTTTATGTTTCTCAAGTTAATGATGAAATATTATTATCATACCTATTGAAAGCATCCTTTTGCAGATAATGTTTTCTTGGAAAAATTCAGAGGGTGACTCGAAGAAGATTCATTAAAGGCTTCTTGTATAACAGGAGCTGGCACAGACTGACTTAGGTCATCTACATTTGGAATCGAACTGCTGGTATTATCTTACATTGCGTAAGTTATGCTAATTCATCTAAATCATGAGGCAGTTTTATTGTATCTCCTTATCTGTAGATAAATTAATATTTCTTATGACCTGCATACAGGGTGTTATGGGAAGTTATAAAAACTAACCCTTTGCACTCGAGAGGCCAGACTTACTATCTATTAGTGGTAAGTGAGAATCGCCTCTCAGGTGCAAAAGGATAATGAGCTATTAGTTCGAAATGCATACGTGAAACGGGAAAAGTACAATAGCTTTGAATATAATAAATTTTTATATTTTATTTGCATTTAGAATAAACAAGAACAGATTTAAACATTTTTATTTTATCTTCTAAAAATGTCATATGGAGGTGCAAATAAGACCATTGTTATGTCAAAAAATTTAAGAAAAAAGAATCGATTGAGTCATTTTATGTTTTTCAGTTTTTGAAAAGCACTTTATTGCTGCTCGATTTCTGACAGTGTAAACTTTGAAAATATCGACAATCTACAAAAGTAACGTTACACATTTTTAGAATAACAATATATAAATACTTCTGGTTGCAGTTGGTCTACGTGCAAATGAAATTGACACATTTCCTCTATTTAAAGCTATTTTTCTTTTCCCGTTTTAAGAATAGCAGCTGATTAGTTTGAGCAAGTCCCCATGGGACACTCTGTAATATTATATAATATTTAAATCATAAATTATGTGATTATTATAAGTTTATACTGTCAATTTATAAAATATATTGTTCTATGCAGGAAAAGCTTCTGTCCCCTTCATTTACAACTTCACCTTCAACATGATCTGCAACATTAACAACATTGCCGTATTTTATGTATTTCTATATACCTAATTTTTATATTTTTTTTTACTCATGGATCAAAACGTTCAAGAAATTAAAACTTATAACGTTTCGGACTGATATTCTATTAAAATAAAATAAAAAATTACAATATTTAAGAAGTGTTAACAATAATATGCATTTACATCATAAAATTATAATTTTATTTTAAAGATGATTTCAAGGCGTCTTGAAGTCATCTTTACGACGTCCTTTTGACATTTGTGCTACCAGGGGTAGCTTTAAAAGAAAGAGATAAAAGTTTATGGTAAAAAACGTATAGATTAAATTTGTAGAAATATTTTTATATTATGATATACTTAAAATAAATTAATTATTTTTAGTGTAATAGTGTAATTGCATATTTATCAATCTTATTGGTAAATACTGGCTGTTCAGAACTTTATAGAATATGGAATTTTTTGAAATAATTTGTTTACATAATTATAATTCAGCAATCAATAAAAATACATTTTTAGACATGTTAATTATTACGTGAATGCTTTTAGATAATTAACATAAAAATAAATGTGTAACTGTATGTTCATTTGACTTTGTTGCATTCGTAATATATAAATTTCTTCCAGTTATCGAGCTATAAATCAATACTTTCATAAATATGTAATGATTACTCATTTAAAATTATTCTTCCAAATTTAAATTAAATTATATAAAATATTTATTAAAAACACGCAATATATGTTATGTCTGTTGATAATCTTGATGTAACCTATATTTCTTGACGTTTTATGAAGTGTTACCTAATTAGAACATGGCGACAAATATTTTTAACAAATAATGCTTACTTTAATTACTAATGTTTCATTCAAACATTCCGTAACCCTATTTTTTCAATATATTTATATAATTTTTACACTTTAAGGAACATTTTCGGTCTTTCATTATTACAGTATCTATTCCACAAATATAAAAATCGTGAAACTAAAGTGACAGAAATGCTATTTCTTCTTATGACCCTGTGTAATAAATTTTAATTTGAATATTAATTTACTCTATTATATTATCGGCAAGGTGCCTTTGCATTTTATTGCTAATTGCTATATACTTTAACAGAACTATATATAAATGATTCAAATTTCTATGTAGTACGAAGGGTTGCACTAGAATCTCCTTAAGGCACCTTCACAATTCTCCTGGACTAGAATTAGACGATACCTCGGAAAATCACACTACTAGTTAGTTACAAACTTTTTATTTGGAATTTTTTATTAATCATGGAGCCTAATTTTCCGAGTTATCCGACTAGTACAAAAAAGCTGTGAAAAGTATCTTTGAGGCGGAACGTGTCGATCCAACTTTGGTTGGTTTAAAAATTATTATAGTTCGCAAAAACAATCCAATCCAAACGTTCAGTATTATTAATGTCTAGTGATTTTGGGTATATTAGTCATGCTGTTGACAACTGTTTTTCAGCCCTCTTGTGGTCATTTTTTGAAGATTCCGTTCATCCCTATCCCTTCTCATAACCCCTGCATTCCCCATTCTACCATATCCACTTGCGCGCTTTCAACCACCTTTAGTCGATATCAACCACCAGTCGTGAACGCTATAGAGAATACTTCAGTGCTGTAGTGTTACGATCGGAAACAACACAGCTGGTGACCTCCATCAGAAATATGTAGTTGTGTCAATAATCGTTCTTAGGTATTTGTCGTTTATGGATTAATATAAAAAACGTCAATAAGTTGTAATCTATTGTACAATCATTCAGCATTTTGTAATTTTAATGGTGCTATAATTTCATAAAATGGGTTATTGGTTAGTTATATCAATAACTAACCAATGTATGCATTGATGTCGTGGTTTCTATATGATTTTTATTTCACATCTGCGTGGCTCAATATGAATAATAGGTTTGTGTAACGGAGTCTATCAGTGTTATTCTATATGGTTAATACGTAAGCACAAAATTAAACTTTTTTATTTTTAATATGATGATGTTTTATAATAAACTGGCTTAAAGAAAGTTCTTATTGTTCCTGTTTAATTACGTAAATTCACTATTTAAAATTAAAACAGTACAAAATAAAGATTAATTTATCGTATATTAATCTATCCTGAATTTTATAGTGAAATGTGTAGTTGACAAAACTTGTGAATAGAAGTATAGTGTTAACATTAAGGTATATGTATGATTGACTTTTACACGATAAGGGTTATACAACGGAAAAACTAATCAGAATCTTAATTAAAGTGCTAATAGAATGGAATATCTACTATTTCTAAGTTCACTAGTTAATATAATTGTGAATTGCAGAATCAATCGATTCAAAAAGTCCTTGCGTCATTCGATTCGTAATTGAACTCGCTATCGGGTAACCTACAAACATAACTTTTGGAACACGCATTATTTTTTAATATGCGCTTCTGTGCTTAAAATTACCTGTTCTTTGCACTTTTTTGCACTACGACAAGAATGAAGTCCATCGCAGAATCTTACTTAATACTTGGCATAGCAGATGTTCACATATCATTCTGCGAGAAACTGCTGCTCCGCTACGCGTTGTATCGAGAGTAGGCTTCTGCAGCTTAATTCGGCCTCGCCGCTGCCGCTGAGAAACAAAAGCAAAAGATGAAAACTCAAAATAGCAGGTGGTCACCCTTTCAGTCGTCATCTCATTTTCATTGGCTATCTTAGATCGATTCTCATTTAAAAATTAAACATGTTAAATAAAACTAAGGTCGTTTCCAGCATCTCTAGTGTCTCCTGAACACTGCCACACTCTTCGCCAATTTCGGAATAGCCTGTATAGTTATAATTCTTTATAGATTAATAAACAGCAACGTCTCTAAGAGGTTGTAGACTTCTTTGGCTCAGAGAGAGACATCATTCCGACGCAAGAGATTAAATGAAACTGTGTTTTGTGCTTAATTTGATTATAGGTTTTATTAATACTAATTCAATGGTGTATAATTTTCAGTATGTTTCGTGATTTTCGATATAGTGGTTTTAAATTGCCGGAAGTTACTCCACTGAAGTCCTTAGTTTTCAAAGAAACAAGGTAATTTGCTTCATTTATACATTTTTAGCAATGCATCATCCTATTTCTGGTTTAAGGTAGTTGTACAAAATCATTTTTGTCCGAATTTAAAAAAATTTTAATTAAATGGAAAGAACCGCGATATCTAATCGTTCGCCAAATTTTAAGATTGACCGTTTTAAACTCGAAATAATTATCATCAAAGTTTGCAATTTTTAGACGTATCGCCTATACTCGGTTAATGCTACAACCGTTCTTTTCACTTTAATGGCGAAATACTTCGTCAGATTTTCATTTAAAAAACTATCACCAGTAGAAGGCTATTCGAATATGAAAAATAAATCAAAATGGCTGACCGCTATATTTTCGAAATACAACTACGGAAAGCATTAAATTTGAGCATATTTCTGCGTTTATAATCAGCTAGTAATGAGTGACTCATGGTTGTGTGCCGCGTAGTGGTTTTTCTATGTGTAAGAGCGTTTCGAGTACAGGCTCAGTAAAAAGTTCTCTGGACGTAACCCAAACTCTTGCGACATTTTACTATGTATTAGGAGCGCAACTTTTGGATGATATTGTAGCACAACTACCTTAAGTATTCAGTATGGATAATACAAAAAATGCACTTAACGTGACAAATCATTGGTTTTAAATCTCTGCCACCTATCGCACATATTTTATCAGCAGTTAAATTTTTTAATAATGAACCATTTTGAACGATAATTTGCATCGTTTACAAATGATACTAGCATTTAGTGGTTTCTCATGGTAAATCGTGTCCAGTGTCCTATACCATAATTCTTGTTACCCAGATGTCTCTATCTATCGTTTACCATCCTGGTACCCAGCATTTGTCGTTCTCTATAACTAACTACATCTGATTAATGTTTTTTATGTTTAGCTGTCGCCCTTTATACACACATTGTCTCGACCATAAGTTTCAATATTCTAACAGGGTGTATGTACACTGTGCGGCATTAATGGCGTCCCTGGTAGAAGCTAGAGGGAAGAACAAACGCTTGCCCCGCCACTGCTGTGCGCCCCACTCTCGCTCTGTTGCTCTTCCCTCTTGCTTCTACGTTGGACGCCATTAATGCCGCACAGTGTACAATTTTCGGTCACCTTAGTACCGCATTTGGCCATCAAATCCCTTCATTTTTACCCTTATTTATTACGTATAAATGAAGGCAATGCTAGAAATGGGTCAATGCTGCTTTAATGAACAAAATCAAATCAATTTTTCAAGAATTAACCCGTTAACTGTGTATGACGGCTATAACCGAAGAAAAAGAAGTGGCCAAGAGTGCGTATGGCGGCTATAGGCGCAACGTAGATCCAGAGACTCAAAAAACCTGAGGGTACCAAATTTCAGGAAAATTGAAAAAGTTTTAATTAATTTTTTTCTACGTTGCGCCTATAGCCGTCATACGTACTCTTGGTCACTTCTTTTTCTGCGGTATAGCCGTCATACACAGTCAATGGGTTAAGTATTAAAATGTGTAGTTTAAAATATGCTTTAGAGTATACTTTTGTAATTAATATGCAAAATTTAGTAGATTAACAATACCAAAAATGAGTAAAAATTATGACAAGTGTGGGTATAAGTGGTACAATGGCGACATATGGTACATCTACCCTACTTCCAAAAGTTGTTTTGTGTACAGAAATATCCTCGCTCTAGACGCTTAAATACAACAGCTTTGGTCTCAATTTGAAAATATTTTCATCATTTTTCCCTTTAATAAGTCACGATATATTCTTAAATGATTATTATCTCTTATTGCTGTTCTGATTGAGTACTGTTGATGCATGTGAAATTGCTGCTTCGTTGTTCATGTCAACCTAATTAATAAGAGTTTGATAGGCGACGATTAACCCTTAGACTGCCGGCAAAGCCCCTTTTGTGGATCGGAACAGACTTAACAATCCTACGCAATATGTATGTTTTATATATATATATATCTTTTTGTAAAAAAGGACCTCTATTTTTATGAAAAAATGCTAGCAGTCTAGAGGTTAATGTCAGTATTCAAGAATCAATGATTTATTTACTTTGAAGAAAAAGATCCAATAAGTACAAAAATATCTAAAAGATAACTTTCGAATATAGAAAATAACTTTATAAGATAAAAGATTCTCGAAAGCGTACCTCGTGTTCCACACGTTTCCATCTTTTACCTTTGCTATGAGTTATTTTTATGAAATTTCTCAGTCGTCCCAGAGTTGCCTCAATAACATCTTTTAGTTGTCTCAAGTTACATTGGAAAAGTATTGAAAGCGATATCTTCATGTTCACTCTATGAAGGCAGTGGTAATTTACTTTTAAAAAATAGGCATTTAAAGTCGTATGTTTAGTATAAGAAAAATATATCTTTTTTAAGTTGTATCCAGGATAGTTTGCAGGAAAATAAATGACGGAAAGTTATGAGAAAAAGTGAGAAAATGTCGGCAACATTTTTATCCATGTAATCTTGAATTCAATAACCTTTAAAGTATGTATGTAGTGTGTACATACTAAATATTATCAAATTACAAATTAAATAGATAGAAATGTTGACATTTATCCAATTCATCTTTATACATTAATGTAAAAGCCATATTAATCATTTTTATATTATATTTTCACTTAAATTTTTACACGTTTATTAATTATTTTTGCGCTCTTGGCATTTCATCTCACGGTCTTATCTTCTTTCACGATCCCCAGGGCGACGAAGTTACTCAGCGATGCGTTTTTTTTTATTTTTTCATGTGTTGGTTTTAGCGTGTATTCTTCACTTTTAAAAACGATATCTGTAACAGAGATGTCAAACAATATTTAACCTTTGGAGGACGGGAAGCCATTTTTAGGAGAACTCAAGTTACGTTTAACTTAGTTATCGTTCTCCGATCTACTCTGATTTACTTTTGTTCAAAATTATTACAAGAAAGTTGTAAAGCTGACAATTCGTAGTATGTCCAGAACATCTATTCGTCGTTCAAATGCCTGTTAGTGTGATAAGCCGCTGCGTAAACGCTTTGTTTTAAGAAATACCACATAAAAAAATTTAGTAAATTTATTTAGTTACTATTTAGTATCTATTTAATTATGTAAAAGCAATGTATATTATAATAATATAACTGTTTCGTGAAAATGTTATATTTTTTATTACCGGACCGAACGGGAAGCTACTTTTCTGGCACCATATTGGTCTCATGCATTTCCTACAGTATCTCTTCAACATATGTATTAAAGTTCTAAGTCAAGAACTATAAGAGCTCTACAAAAACGAGCCCGTCCTCTGAAGATTAATGATGAGTATTTCGTAATGTGTAAATAATTCAAATATCAAATTGAAACATATTAGTGATATATTACCAACTATAATTTGCGTTATAAAGGGCATTATGATCGTAAACAATAATTAGAGAAGTACGTATACGTCTTATCTGGATATCAGAAGCGTGCATTAATGACGCTGAATATTGTGCACATCCTACACCGTTCACTACCGCTAAACTACTGTGAACTACGCAACTAATGGCTGCGTTTCGCAGAACAGCGCCGCGAGAGCAATCACATTTGATCTGTCAAATTTTACAACCGTTCCAACATTGAAGATCAATTCACCAATTGAATGCAATTGCTGTCTTAGCGTAGTTTTCTGCTGAACGTAGCCATTGTCATCCTAACAATACACAAAGTCCAAAAGTTTAAGGCGTCTAATGGTACAGAAGTAAGTTAAGCCATCTTAAGGATGACTTTTGGACATGTGTGTTGTCTGGGAGAGATATGAAGAGGGACATCGTTCTGTTAATACTTTATTGTATATAGTAAAGATGTCTGTTAAACGACACTCATTAGAAAGTTCTGATAAACAACTTTTAGATAACGTTTGGACATTGCTAAAAGTTATACGTCAGGATCTTGTTTTTATGGCAACTAAAGAATGGTGACAATAGGATATGTCTTTGACATCTTTTTGCCAACAGTCGTCAGTCACCTCTTTCGGTAATACGTTAAGATTTTTTAAAGATATCTTGGTGACAGGTCTGAAATTTATCTAAAACAAGATAACTTTAGGTTGAAATTACGATTTCTGTGTACAGAACTGTTATGTACACAGATAAAGTTATTCAATCAAATTGAAACAACATTTGAATTGTTACATATTATTGGATGTTATCTGAGTTGTTAACGAGAACGTTGATTCGTCGGTTTTGAAATGATGACCAAAATTGATTAGAAAATTGAGTAAAAGGTATAATCCAGAAAACTTCAAAGCTTATGCAAATTATTTCTTTTCCAGAATGTGTTGTTAAAAAATGCAATATTCAACGTTTTATCAAAAGCAACAATATCTTTTTTTAAATCAGCCTAAAAAATGAAGCATTCAGTACAAACCAGATGAATTGATAATAACAAGAGATATTTTAAACTTAAATTTTTAATTAGTATATTACACAAAATAAACAAGATATTCATATTATAACATTTTTATATAAAGCAACTTTTTATCAGATATTATATTTCTGCATCTCACTTTCATTGGCATACAACTGAGGTAATCGGTTATAAATCAATAATAGATGTAACGCTTTCTCTCTAAATTTTTGCAATTTAAGTATATCACCTGCTTCATAGTCCCACATGATTTCGAATCAATTATGGAACGTCTGGAGTCCTTCTAAGGCCTCTTGTAAGGATGGTACTTGGGGGCTCGTTTCTGATGAATTACGATCTACTGGATCATGATAGTCTTCATCATCTTCCATTTCATCAACAGCCTCAGCTTTGTTTGTTAAATGTCCTTGCAGAATAGAATATATTTCGCATTGATTTAAAACTCTGTCAATCACAACCTTTCATCTCAATTGTTCCGTATTGTGACATTCACTGAACAGTAAAATACATATATGTATTTTTGAGAATCAATGGAAAATTAGAAATCAATCGCAACGTGAAGTTATCTCCTTAATAGAATATTTTACAATTTACCTGTTCAAAAATTCCCCCGCACTAAGAAACTGCCATCCTGTTTCAGCAGCGCCTTCTTCCAGCCAAGTTTGAACATTAGTATACGAATAATTTTTAAAGTTTGTGAATTTCTGAATAATGTTCAAAATTTTAAGCGTTTTTTTTTGTTTCTCTTTTGTCAATAATTTCTGATTGATGATCTCTTCCTAATATTGATTCCATGCATTTTTTAGATTTTGAACTGTTAGAAGAATCTAAACATTTCCTATGTGATAGCAATAATCTTTCAATATCTGTAGTTTAACAGCTTCAGCTATGCAAATGTCATCCTGATTTAATAGAAAGTCTTGGATAGAAGCTTTTTGTAAAGCCTCTTTGCCTTTTCAATGACACCTTGGTCCATGGACTGTATTAACGGTATTAAATTTGGAAGGAGATATAGAACCTAGCAACACAAAGAAATAAGGTATAGTTTGAGGAATATATCACGAAGAAAGGATTCGCATGCAAAAAAAAAAAACAAAATAGCGGCCATTTGAATTTAGAGAAGTCATTTTTACTGTTTTCTTTCATTTTTAATCGTTTAAGAAACAAAAAATATAAAGAGAATTCAGTTGATCGTGATTCCGCCGAAAAGACTGCTTATAATAAACATATAGTTAAATTTTAAGACTAGTGAAATATAAACTTGTTGAGATACCATGGAGCCGAGCTCAAGAAACGTGGTTTCGAGAAAAACACGTTTCAAGTTTTAGTAAAGTTTTTATGTAATAATATCACAACTTTTTACTCATACCTAAACGACTAAAATCAAACTAAATGTTACTTCTTAGAAGAGCAAATGTCTGCCCGAACTGTTCGGCATGAAAATTTAGTTACAAATAACGCGAAGTGAGCGACAGTTCGGCCTTGAGGGACGCTTACTCTATTGTGTAATATCTTTAGAAATAATAGAGATATTGAAAAATCCTTTTAGATGTATATTCTTGAAGGTTCGTACTATCAAAAAATAAAAAAAAATCGAATTTTTTTAAATTTTGGACTGAGGCAGCACCTTTATTAATATTCATCTGATATGTTTGTTTAATTACTTAGTCATTGCAAGAACAGATAGTTGTTATTACCTCAAAGTTTTCACAACACTGTTTAATTCGTCTGCAGTATGATGTGATGGCGCATTATTCAATATTAGAAGGGCCTTCTTCAAAGTCTCTGATGCCAACCGATGCTTTTTTACTTCTTTGATGAAAAGCTCAGTGTACCATTCCATAAAAACAGTCCTATACATCCAATTACTTTTCTTTCTCCTACCCTTGGCTGGTAAATCTTTTGCATTTTTAAAGCATCCGGGTTGTTTCGATTTGCCTATTATTCAGAGTGGCATTTGGTGTATAGCAGATACATTCGCACAGAACATTACTGTTATTCTTTATTTTGATTTTTTTCTGCTGCGTTCCTTTCTTCAAGAGTAGCTAATGTTTTACTTGGAAGCGACTTCCAGTGGAAGCAACTCTGATTAACGTTATAAGTTTGATTAAATTCATAGCTATTTTTTGGATTAAATTTGCCAGAGTCTTAGCAAATTCTTCAGTTGCCGCATTATCTGCTGATAATTTTTCACCCTGGATCGACAGGTAATGGATTCTATGGCACTTTTTGAACTTGTCAAGCCATCCATTGCTTGCCCTAAAAGTTGATGGGCTGCCTAGCTTTTTGCTAAGTTGTAAAGATTTTTTCCTGAAGTATCGTACCACTTATGGGTTCTTTGGCGCTTCTTTTCTGTACGAACCAAGCATATAAGGCTTTAGCAAGGATTGATTCTTGTGTGACATTAAGCTTTTTAATATTCAACATAATATTTGTGCTTTCTAATCATTTTAATCGCTCAAACAAGACTTCTTTATGTTTTCTTATCCGTTGAATCGTTCTTTGCGAAACGTTGTACTTCTCTGCTAAGAATTTAACTGTTTGACCAGCTTCTAAACTTTTTACTATCGTTTTTCGATCATATAAAATAATGTTTGTTTGTGGCTTTCGACTAATTTCTGCATATGATAGATTGTTACCATGTGGTCGACTAAATTCTGTGTTTTCTTTTTTGGATGTAATTCGACGAATGGTTTTGGCTGAAACATTGTACGCCGTTGCCAGTGCAGACACACGTTCGTTGTCACGTAAACGGCGAACTTGGTTATGCGATCCTACAGACACAGCTGTAGCTCCTTTGATTTTGTTCATGTTTGTATCACAAACTGGCACTCAACACTGAAAATGTACAATTTTTCGTACGTACTATATGCATATATATGTGATCGCGATAAGCACTAAGGGTCTAACAAACATATACAAAAAAGTCATCCGTGTATTTCAATTCTACTGTAATTGTGGTATAAAATTACATCAATGTATAACACATTTTTAAAAAGATTCTTGTTAGTTACATGTTTTATGCATATCCAGGATAGCGAGTAGATTCTGTACTGCTGCAAGAGCATGGTGGGGGTACCTTTTGATAATGCCGGAAGTGAACCTTGCGACAGTGCCGGAAGATTTATTGTACGAGGGCTGTTCAATAAGTCCGTGACTTCTCGAAAGATGGTGCTGTTATTGTAAATACGTTAATATTCTAAGAA
>JARPRG010000954.1:0-13992 GCA_031001745.1 Hartigia nigra | reverse complement strand
TAGGAATATTAGAGGAAATGGTATAAATAAATGATGCAACCGGTCATTTTGACCGGTTCGTAGTTCTAGTGTTAAGATATCTTCGAATCCGTATGCGGATTAGTACGATATGCCTTCCTTATTTTGGTTAGCGGTATTTCAACTAGATCTTTTTCTCTTTGTACCTAATCTTCTTCGTTTATACTCTACAGTTTTTGTATTTTCCTAACCTCTGGGTCTACCTGTTCTCGATGTTTCATCATCAACTCACTCACTGGCGAAGAAAGTTTTTCGCAAACCTTTGTAATATATCGCGTGTCTAGATTTTTTTCTCATAGCGCTGCAGCCATTTGAAAATCCAACGACTCCGATGCTGCGTAATGTTGGTTTTTTGGATGTTTACTCGCGACCGTAAGATTAAAAGCTTCGTTTACTTGACTCGAAGCACAGGGGAAAAGTTTCTGTGCGTTGTTAGCAAATTTGAAGAACAGTTTTGTGAGAGAAAGCCGTTATTCTGGATTCGATAGTAGTTCACCTTTCGGATGCCCAGCGTAGTAATGTTTTTCTCTAGACGTCCGATATTTGCACCTACCGCCACAATCAATGTGACTGATATATGCGTGTTTTCGTCCGACAGCCAAAGATTCTTTGTCATCAATTGAATTGCCATATCAGGCAGTGTTTGGCATTGCCGAAACTTGCACGCACTCCATGCGTTTTGGTTACTGTCGTGATCTGTCTCGAACATCGTCTCAAACATTGCTTCGAGCGAATAACGTATGAAAGGATAAATCCTATTTCGTAACCTATGAAATATACATGACCTGAAATACCATATAGGGCATATCTTTTTTCAAGCTAAATTTTTATTGAGACACTAGCAATGTTTCTCTAAGCCAACTTGATAAGCTATTGTATGCATGACCGGTTCCATGCTTCTGCCACTCCGTATCGTAGGACACTATCAAGCCTAAAGATTTGTCCACTGCCACACTATCGTCTCCGTCATCACGATTCGCGAAACCTACGCTTCAGATCTCCAATCTATTATTTGCATTTCCAAACTGGTTAAAGAATTATTATATAATTTTACGGAAATAATTATGATATATGTTATACATCAGTTAATCACTATTTTTATAAATCCTACTCGGTTTAAGTATTCCAATTTTGCAATCCTCGTTCACCGCTATACTGTATAAATAAAAAGCTAGTACCTAGAGCAAAAAATTTATGACAAGACAGAGTATATATTAAAATCGATTTTCCAATTGGTGCCTAACGACTACTTAGCTGATAGCTAAGAGATCCCTCTCTTAGACGGCAGATTATTCCCTGAAAAAACCTCAAGTACTCTGAAATACCTTTTAGATTTTTCGAGTTAAATACTTTTTCGACAGGTACTTTGTACAATGCGTTGGTGATGCTTGAGGGTGCTCGAATGCGTCGAATGGCGTATCAATGGATGGCGGTAACGTGTTCAGTTGTCGTCCTTCTATTCCTGCATCTAGTATAGCTACAACATAACAACCTTGTATGTACATTGAAATATCAGAGCGTAGAGCACTCATATTATATGTAATATTATGGGCCTTCATAACAGTCTATAAAGTAAAACCATGTAGCGTAAACCCCTGATTAAGTCAGGATATATGTACAGATCTGCTGCATTAGCCACATAGGACTTGCTCGATTTATTAACTTTATTTATGTCCTAAAAATGGTACTTTATACATACCAATAGCAGCTTTTAAATTCAAATTATACACTGGTCTAGATTACTCACTTCTCGTTGACTTTCCTGTGTGCACTATGTAGTACAAGGTACATTTTGTACATTGTACTTTTAAGTAGCAAGCCATTCCACTTCGCCTTTCTTCCACAATATTTCTCAACAATAATGGAATATCACACTGCTGACAACAGAAGTCAGTGGCGAAACAATTTATTTTTATTATTTGGCGTCCCGTAATTACCTGTAGAATATTCAATTCGCTTAACAAAATTTTTCTTTTCTTCGCATTCATTACATTTTCTCGCCAATCGAGTTTTCGTTTGGATACGAATGCCGTGCATGGCGTAGAGGTTATGACGGTTCATAATCGAGAAAATAATAGTTATGTTTCTATCGTGCGGGGTTGAAATAGAGTTCACCAATCAAAAACAACAATTGAGTGGAATTAACTAACTTAATTGGTTAACTCTGGTTTAACCCTCATACGTCCCTTAAAAATATTTACACATAAGATCCTTATGGTTAATATTTCACCCAACCGTACTGGAACACAACGAATCAATGATTATATTCACTTTATTGTCACATATTACAAGATATTACTGGTTTTACATGAGTATTACAGAAATGTTTAATTTTACAGGTAGGACAATAATAGGTAGCAACCTTGTGTTCTCCACACAAATACTTTTGGCACTTTACACAAGCCGAATATGTCTTGCGATCTTTATCAACGCATAGTTGGCAACCTGCACCGCTCGATATTTTTAATTTTTTGTACTTTGACAAACCAGATGATTGTCCAGCAACATCGTCAGCAGTAGATTCTCGTAAGTCGTTGAAAATTCGTATCGATGCATCACCTCGTGGCATTCTAGGTCTTCTAAGTATTTCTTCATTTACCAACTCTGCACCAAGCGTTTCAAGGAACAATCGTCTTCTGAATAAGTTATATTTGTTCCAATTTAGGTAAACTTCTGTCCACAATACTTACGTATTGACACCAGATACGTCAATCGTATTACCAAACAAGCAGTATGGCCAGCGATTGATTTTACGCTTGACTGTATACGTTCCAACTAGTTGGTCTAATGAATCGACGCCAGCTTTCGCGGGAATAGTAAGAAATTATCTCAGGTAACTGTTTTGCACCGTTCTGAAATGGCTTTGTCGTGATGGAGTATACTCACAACAGTAACATTTTTGTATTTTTTTGGAACTTATTGCTCAATTTTTGCTTTTCCAGCAAAGTAAAAGTTTCTAGAGTATTGTAGTCGTTGACGAAGTTCTGTTTTTTTTGTGATTTGTGGAAGGAAATTCTTATTAGCGTGAACCGTCTTAACTACGGTATTTTTCCTTTTCAATAACTCCATTGCAAGTTTGTGTGTCGTGAAGAAATTGTCGCAAGCGATGTTACGACATTTCAAATCTTGGACTAACAATAAGTCTAATACGACTCTTGGACCTTGATTTTTTTCGGGTGCAGCGTTGAATTCCTTCCCAGTGTACACTTGCATATTCCAAGTAAAACTTGTTTTACTGTCACACAGGATCCAAAGTTTTATGCGGTACTTCGCAGGCATGGATGACATAAATTGCTTGGATGGACATTTACCTTGAAATAAAATAAGTTACTCATTGATCGTGACGTCGTTGTATGGAGTGAATAGCAAAGGCATATTGAGAACCCAAGTATCAAACAGGCTTCGTATTGATTCCAATTTGTCTCGAGCTCGGCGTTCCTTTTCGGTCACTTTTGTCGTCGAATCGAATAACGCAAGTTATGCTTTCGAACATTTTCTTCGATATTGTAGCTAGAAAAATTGGTCGCTCAATTTTGTCGTGCCACAAATTATCAATTGGTTCATCTTGTAAGCGATAAATTCCTGCCAAGATTAGAATCCCAACATACGCTTAAACCATAACGTCATCGATATCATTCTAGTCCTCACCAAATACACATCATCTTTCAAAATTGGTATCTGCAACGATCATTTTGCACATAAATAATGTGAGATACAGCTCGAAGGCATCCTTGACAGTTTTTATGCGGGAGGCTGCATATCGTGTTTTACCGACCCTTGCTCGTATAATATTTTCAACTCGAGACTTTCCATGCATGTCTGGAGCTTCTGTCATCCATGTAATCGTTTTATGTTTCGGCACGAAGATTGTCTGATAGCACTGACTCGCCTTCTCTTCATTGCCGATGTTTTCATTGCTAGAATAATTTTCATCTGATTGAAAAGCATCCGGTTCGACCTCGTATTCCACATCTGATGCATCGTCCATAGCTTCTTCTTTGTGGCTAAGTTCATTCATTGTTGCTTGAAATTTTAGTGCATTCGAATGCTATGGAATAAGAAAAATGGAAAAAAATGTTTGGAACTGGAAAATATTGGCAGAAATGAATTTGAAAATGAAAAAATCGAAGCTTTTCAGATTGATCTGCTACGTTGAGAAAGCAACAATAAGAGCGCCGTTGAACTCTGTTATAGTATTCTCTATAAGCGTTAGTTTATTTACGTCAACGAACTGCTGCTGCACACACAAAGACGATAAAGCGAATCACGACCGCTCAGATTGGAGTGCACTTTAGCCACGATAATGTAAACAAAAGATTCAGATCGCTCTGCTTATTTGGATTAGCTTATGCTCGACTCTAGATGTTGAAAATGGACAGCGTATAGATCGCACCAATATACATATTATTTTTGCAACGTAACACTGTCAACGTAAATGGGGGAAGTTTCACCCAAAGATCGAGCATGTAACATGTTCATTTACCTAAAATATTTTATTAGAGGCACTTCAATTTTGTCATTTTTTGACGTTAGGCTATGCGTCGAATAAATACATTGATGGACGATTCTATTATGTGTAAATTTAGCTAAGCAGAATAATTTCGAAAATGGGTGAAATATCACCCAAGGAGTGTATCAGGGTGGAAATATGGTATAGCCAGTACGATTGATATTGCGATTAGGTAATTTACACAAATATAAGATGAGCATCTACAAACATTTCATCTATATATAGCTTTCTTTGTACACCATCAAGTCAAGTTAGCAATTTAGAACAGGTATGTGTCCATATAAATGTTTATTTAACTTAATCCTCGGCTTAGAAATTATTACAGCTTGTAATAATATCAAAATATATACAAGTCTTATCAAAGGTTTAGTTTATAATTATTCTCTCTTACATTCTTAAAACTACCTACTGTTATTCGATTATGACCATTCGTTTCGGTGAAAATACAAATGAGATGGTATCAGTCGCGTTTGTGTCAAAAGAAGATAAGTCAAAATTGATCTAATTGGATACTTATCTTCTACAGCTACTTCTTGATTAGTGGCACCTACGCGCTTTTAAGCCATATAATGAAGAAGACAGTTATACACACGAGCTCTGGAAATTCGGGCAGATTCAGTTAATCAAATACATTTGGTTAAGCAATTTCATATGGTTTGGACCATGCACGTGAAAGATTTATTGTACGTTACAGTTCTACATGTTGGATACAGTAGAGCGTCCGGCTGAGTCCGAGTTGTACTACTGACTATACAAGATTCAGGTCTGTAGCAAAAATTTTCAAAAAAAGTAAGAAGGTTTATGTGTAACCAATACTTGGGCTGTTAGATGGGCCATGAAATGTGAGTGTGCGAGTATAATGTGAACTGGTGTATACTTGTTGTGGCAGTTAGTTACAGTACAGCTTAAAGAGGTATTCTAGTCTAGACAAGGATTTTTGGCCTGTTTTTAGGACTTTTTTACGTGGGAACTAATAACAATATTAACATCGGACTTTTTCGTAGTTATTTATTGATATTTGAAGATTGTCTATGATTTTTTCAAGGTAAAAATAATGAAAATTGCGGCCGCTATAGAATCTCGCGCAGATCACTGAATAAAACATGGCCTCTGGTGGTGTCCAAATTCCGGGTGTTCTGTTTGTATAAATCCAAAAAGTAATGAATAATAGTAATTTATAGGGGTGTGACTATAGCACTAACCAAAAAAAATCTGGCGGAAAAGTGAAACTTACAAAATGGCGGGTTTATAAAAAATATGTATCGATTTTAGGTTTTTTGTCTTTCAACAACTATAACTGTTGTAAAAAAAAAACTTTTACTCAATTTTGTTACTTACTGCTATAGAGAATTGTGTTGAATTATTAGTTTATGAGATAACATAGACACTAGTTTGTAAAATGTAGATAGTTTCGAAAAAAACGCGTTTAATGTTTTCGTCTCATTTTTCATAGACCGAAAACGTAGCTAAAGTGAAATGCTGATCAGATTGGTATGCAAATTGTTACCCGTAGGTTTTCAGGATAGCTGATCCCAAATTGCAGATTCAAAATTCAAAATGATGTACCCAATCTAACGGCAACATTTCAAATTTCGATGGAAACTTTTTTTACTTTAGGTTACTATTTTCGTGCTTGTGATTCACTGTATGATTTGATAAGGATCTTTATAGAAGTCTGATTGAATTATATAATACATACTGTTAATCAGCAATTTCGGAGCCATAACGGACTCCATTTTCCTCTTCCCACATGTCGTGGACAGCTGACCTTTCTTGTTTGATTGTGAGAATAATCCGACCTTTTTTCGACGCTGCTGACGTCCGTTTCCCGGATCGGTTAATTTGCTGATCATCTCGTAAATCAGCATACACTTTCGCCTCTGGGCCAATAGTCACTCCCGTGACAGACAATATTTTTAAAATAGAACTGAACCCTTCATTAAAAATGGAAACTACAAGGCAAGTGGCAATTTCAATCGTGACCGGTCCAAAATCTATGTGTTTTGGAGCAAAAGCAGTGAATTCAGCAATTCATTATTATTTTGCGTGTTCGCTCTCAAGCATCTTTCCAGTAACTTACCCGACGTTAGATCTCCGTAAATTTGTCTTCAAACCTCTAAAATTTCGAAATTTAGAAGTGGCTTATGCGTAAACTCATCAAGAATTCCTTTAACCTCCGCTTTACGCCACTAATACCAGCTTTCCGACCAGCAGTTCGTATGCTTCGAATGCTAATCTGTGGAGCTTTTGTGGTAATACGTTACCCATGCGACCTTTCGGATGACTGCAACAGAATCAGGATCTCTGTGAATCGCCAAACCATAATACGTGGTCAATTCGCCAATCATTTTGTCCGACAATTTTTCTACACCTTTGTCGCCAATATCCTTGTTGGCTTTCTTCGCATTGCGGAGTCTTGTACACATTCGCGTCTGCACGTGGCCAATACACACCTTATTTTTGACAACTGCTTTATCGCCATATGGTTTTATATCTAGAATGCCTTTGAAGATCTTGCTGTCATCATCTCCAATATACGTTGTGTATTTGACGCCGTGCTTCTCCGTTGATTTTAGAAACATCTCCTTCACAGCATCTACCTCCATTTAGCCACCACTACCTACATGATTCATAGTGCAATCATCTTGATGATTTGGGGATGTATATAATAAGTATTACTTATTAAGCAAAGGATGCATAATCAGTATTACTTATTATATGCATCCTCTGCTTCCAATTTTTTTTATTTCACAAATTAAACCCTTGACAATAACTGGATTTGATAATTGTGTCAAGTACTTTTTTACTGTACTTTCCAAACAGTGTAGTGACTCTAAATAGCGAATTAAAACCACGTTTTTTCCAAGTTCCACCTAAAAAAACGGTCAAATTTCCTTTTAGAGTTCCCGCTTTTTATTCTTTCTCCTTCGACAGCTTTTCTTAGGACATTATCATACATAGTTTTTGGAGCGGTGTGTAAATTTTCAAGGCAAACGTAATGTGTTGAAGGCAATATCCTTTACGCCACAAAATATATGTACCATCTCTACCGATTCCTAATAATCCCATGGCAGCGACGATTCGGCGATTTATCTTATATGCTTGTTTCAAAAACAAATATGGAATAATATACTGTACAATGCAATCGTACTTCACTCAAATTTTGAAATCTAATCCACGGCCAAACGCTTGATTAAAACTGATTTCTTTTTTTACACGTTTACAAATAATAAGTGCAACAATTGTTGAAGAAACACTGAAAAAATCCAATACGCAATAGTTATACGTTCTTGAGATCAAATCTTCGTTGCCTTGTGAGTTTTTAAATTTTGCAGCTGAGGCATTAATAAAACTTTCTTCTTGTTCCGAGGTATACTAATTTTCGTGAAATTTCCTTTTTTGGATCGCTCTGTATGTCGATGCGGGCCTCTTAAAGGGGATTAGAATGCATTTTCTATGTGTGAGTGTGTCGCACAAGATAAATTTATTAATCGTTTTTCTCGAATCACAAGATTTAATCAATCAATTCAAAAAGTATTTGTGATGTTCACTTTGTAATTGGACTTGCTATCGTGTAATTTACAAACATACCTTTTGGAACATTCATTCTCTTATATAATGTGCTGTTATCCGTGCGTAAAGTTACCCGTTCTTTGCGCTATTTTGTTAAAATATGCACTGTAACCATTTTCTTCATAGAGTTTACCCTAGGCGCGAGATGTGTAACGCACGACACGTCAAAAATGGACAAGTCCAACGTCTCCGTTTAACCACGACCTAGCTCAGGCAAGGAGAGGGCCTGGTTTGGTGAGGTCACAGAGGATCGAGGAAATCAGTGTGATTTTGTAAAACTACCACAGACGAACCAAACTATTAAACAAAAGCAAAAAGAATTTCCTTCGCAGTTCCAATACTACCGGGCTGTTTTATTCGGTGGATAAACAACACAAAAATTAAAGTAAACAAGTAATCGTTTGCGTGCGAAGGAAAAATGTTATATTTAAAATCTCCTGAATTCAAAGAGTGCTAGTGTATTATCAATAAGCGACCAACAAAATCAGATCTGCTGACTTCTCTCAAAAACGAAAATATAACGATTGGTTATGAATAAGCTTCAGACAATATAAAACTTACTTTCTTATGTATGAATGCATCATACGGACGAAAGCTAGAAGCGAGGAAACTTTGCATCCAAAAATGTAATTGTAGAAACTACTGTCTATAAATTGATTACACTAATTTGAAGCTTTCCGATAAAAATACTTTCCCTGTGGAGCTAAATTTATGAAAAATTTCTTAGAAAATATATAAAGCACAAGTGAATATCGATAGTGACAGCGTAGGGACATGTCATGGCGTCAGGACAATACCTTTCCCGTTCTCTGTCCAATACTTATTACACTGTCGCACAGAACCACCGATGAAAATCGAAAAAAGGGGTATGCAGGGAAAGTTTTACATGTCTCAACTTTACAGCATAGCATCAGGAGTTGCTGCCGTATAGCGACATTCCAAATTTTCGAATGCGAACATGTGAAGCTGTCAATGAGCCGATTTACCTCTTATGAAACTTCAACCTCTCGCCACGGCGAGCGCTAGTAGTGGTGGCACAGCTAGTCTTTATACATATTAATTGCAAATTTCTACATTAATGTACCATGCTCTTACGTTCTCTTAACCATTATCTCAAATCTTTAGCATTCAAGGCAGATTTTAAGTACCGTAGCGAGAAGTGTAAAGGAATATTTTTCACTTCAAGGTAGCTAGTTGTTAAATATCACTAAAATGTAGTCTAATGACCAATATAAAAACAATCAAATGTTTGTTTTATCAGTATTGCTTAAAAATTGAGTAAAAAATCAAAATTGTAACACAAAATATTGCATGGTTCCAAAGAAAAATATAAACCATATCTTATGTTAACATATAGCTATTTATTATCGTATAATTTGTTAAATATTAAGAGAAAATTAATAAATTTGTACCTGTGATGTGATGTGTCTTTAATCATAATATTTTGTGATCAATAAAAAATCTGGAACCGTTCATTTTTCTTTAAATAATTAAAGAAAAGAATTAAAATAAGAGTCGGTTTCTTCCTTTTTTTAAAAAAAGATTAAAATGAAGATGCACGGCAGCAGAGAGGTTTTTATCTACTAATTATAAGCTGTTCTCCCTCTACTGCCGGGCGAGAGAGACACATATGAAGGTGAAGATATGTTCTTTATTGGAGCATCATGTGCAATGGAGTCTGGACGTATTAAACGCCTAACATTGAATTCCAGGAACGCGTATCCCGGTTCGCTAAATATTAGTGATGGAAGACTGTACTCATCGTCACCCAATGGTCTTGGGTGGGCCATCAGTCCAACCTTAAATAGAGCCCTGGTGGTTTTCTCTACCAGGTCTCTGAAACTGGTACCCCATGACTGGAAGTAGCCCATCCCGCAAGGGTAACTCTCTCACTCGCTGCTAGTAGTGGCCCAGCGAGTGAGAGAGTCTTAGGGGGACTCGCGCTGAAAATGAGGGAGACGCTCTTATATGGACCTGGATTGCCTCGGCACTACTGGCTGCCCCATTCTTGCTCCGTCGCTCTACCCTCTAGCTTCTACCAGGGACGCCATTAATGCCGCACAGTGTATTCATCGTCGCCAAAAAGTTCCCCAATCTCCTTAGTACTCGTGGCCGATGATCGAGGTTCCTCTCTCTTATCCGCAGAAGTGGTTGTCCCTTTCCTGGGATCGCCATCACTAATAACACAGGAGCGATACATTTTCGATGGCCTTCGTAGAGGACCTCCTTTAGCCAGCTCGAATCGATTCCCTGAGCGCAGTTTTGAGGCGCGGTTCCAGGAGGATTGTTGTTGCACGACGAGCTCGCAGCAAGCCAACTGTTTTAATTTCGCTCGACGCTGTTCTCGGAACCAGTTTCCCATACGCGTTGCCCGTTACGGCGCATGGAAGGTTTGGTGTTTTGATGACCGCTTGGAGAAGGCATGAAAAGTATCGGGACGAAGCGTAGAAGAGCCGTTGATCGGGAATGATCGGGAAGCCCAGCTCAGACGAATCGAGCGCAGGAGCGCGACAAGCTGATATCCTGTAGATTGATGAAGGTGATTGTGACGATGTTGGTGTATTCTGAAGAATTTCGATACAGATGCGTCTACACCTGACTTCCTCTCTAAAAAAATTACAGTATTCTTAAAACTAGAATGCATACTTCAATGATTGTATAGGGACTTCATTAGAGATTGAAACGTTTGGAATATCCGCGAGTGGGCGATCACAGTCCGCACGTAACAGCACTTCACTTGCTGACGCTTGCATGAAAATACCTGTATGTATAGTGGTTAGCGCAATTTTTTTTCAATTTTTTCTATTCCGACTGTTGATCTGACTATTCTGACTGTACAATGAGCGGCGTGACGATCGATTCTTCTTCAAAAATATAGACTCGGTGCGTGGACAGTTGTCCATTGTTTTTCCTTTTCGTTCGTCGACCAGAGTACTGAGCACACGTTTAAGAGAGTAACGAAGGATATGTCTAATTGTAGATTGAACAGAAAGTGTACCGCCTAGTTGCTTAAGATTACATAATTATAATATCGTAATATCTAGTTTCAAACCTACATAATTATAATATCGTAATATAATATATAATATATAATATAATATCGTTATCGGTTACATAATTATAATATCGTAATATCTAGTTTCAAACCTTTCTTTTTTATTAGTCCGCAAATTTACACGTTTATATGAATTTTTCTTTTAAGCGATATGATAAGGGTCCAAATATTATATCCGGAAATTGGAAACTAAAAGGATATAAGGAGATCTCGTTCTTTCTTGATTCGCATTTTTCACGGTAGAAACTGGAATTGATCATTTACCATTTGCAACTATAAGACATGGAACGATATTTTAATTATTTTATGTAACGTATGTGCCCTGTGGTGAAAATTTGGAGTTAAGACTCTATCCTCAAGAAGAAATCCAGGATAAGCTTAAGATCATATTTGTCTAATGCGAAATAGCGAATGGGAGAAGTGTGATTAGAATCTGTATGAAAGTGAGTTTGTGTTTCTTTGTTTTTTTAACTTGTATCTCTTTTAATCAGGATTATCATCTTTTGTAAGTTTCGATCAAGCTAATCGTTTATAATTCTAATATCCATGTGTGTGTGTGTGTGAATGAATGAATGAATATGTGTACATTTTTTAATAGTTTTTATTGGTTTAATTGAAAATTGGTGTTTTTAATGTGCATAATTCTGTTATTTTCAAATTGATAAATAGATCACTGTATTAAGTTAGCAATTACTTTCCTGGAATTTCTATTAAAATATCAATTTGGCTATCGAAACATTTTATTTTGGTTTGACATCTTAATTAATGTACTATAATCCGGCACTAACCACTGTACCATCGAACCCACTCTCAGTCCGGATCAGTCCTGTTTATTTACTGTATCGCTCATTCCTAGGTTGTATCCCCTCCAGCTTTGTATGTCACAGTGCATGTATTATTTTTTTTAAATTTATTTGTAATGCATATGTTCACATAAAAAATAAAAAAAGTAAATATTATAAAATATCGAGTTGTTCTTTATTCAAGATATCCAGATTATTACGAAATCGAGTAAAGTTTTAGCTGAAAGATTCACTGGACAAAGAATTTCTTATTAATTTATAATCACTTATTTCCATCAATCATCCATGGCATCGAGTTTTTTGAAAGATGTCAGTCTTGAATGTTTCTTTCATCTCTAGAGAGTTACGGATTCGAAACTTTGCTAACTAATATTCCGGAACAAACTTTCCGTTTCTTCGAAAATTAAGTCTCGCAAGCCATCCACCCCACTTATATAACATATCAGGATTGGCAATTATCGACAGATCGTTGAATAATTATCCCAAATATTACAGAATAGTTTTAGGGTAATAAATGTAGATGAAAACTCTTAATAATCGATTTATTGTCCATAGAATGGCAGCTAATCTCCGATTGTCCGTGTCTTCCTGTATTCCTTAACCTGTCACACGCATCCGTACCTTCTCGCACTCATGTACGAATTCTTATTTATTTACTATAATATAGTAAACTTCCTGTGCCAGCAGTATTCATTAACTTTTCCTAGACTTGCTTTATTTATTTTTTTTTAATTTGTGTTGTTACGTCCTATGCGTGCGCGCCCGGTTGCGGGAGCATTAGGGAGCGAGCATAGGGATGCGATTAGAGAGATCACGTAAAAGGTATTGGGTTCTTGCCACTTTAAGGTGCTAAAGCACGCCTACTTGCGTCAATGTCTCTTGATATTTAGATAAGTAGAGGATCACAGGTGATGAGTACGGGTGATTTGCGTATGGGACTCTTTCGTGGTGAAATGCCCTTAATTTAGTTAATAACGCGAGTAGAATTCGGAAAGCTTAAGGAAGATAGGGAAATAATTTAAGTTACTAAATTATAAGAATAAAATGTGTTTCGACGGAATGTAATGAAAGAACCAAATTGAGTACAATGAAAATAGTGCGATCCAGATATGTAATAATAACGGTGTTCGAGAGGTACAGTTTTAGTAAGACTTCAAGTGTGTCGGGTGTGCTCGTCAACTTAGAATATGTTGTGATTTACAATGATATATTACTGTCTAATTTAGGTGAGATGAGTCACTTACCGGTGGATGAGCAGATTCTGAGAGAAAGAGAGCTGAGAGCTGGCTAAGCAACGCTCTGGTATATTTCGTGATTGAGATTGGGTGGAAGGGATTTTCTTGTTCCGGCCCTAGGGTAGACACTGGCGCTAAGCGAGTGGTTTCGGATGAAACGCCAAGCAATGAGTTCGTTTCGCGAGGACGTAGTGGCACTGAAGTGATGCACTTTCGCTCGGCCCTAGAGTAAGCTAGATCAACGCAGCCCTAGAGTATGTTGATCTGTACAAACACTTTACTGGCACTTTTACAATCGGCTCAAGACTAGGACTAGAGAAATTGCTCTCCTAAAGGTGTAGTTAGTAGCTCTCTCCTCGAAGGGTGGTTAGTGACTGATTTTTTGGTTGTCCGGTTCGTTGCTCGATGGTTAGTATCGGGAAAAGATAACTGCAGTGTTAGGTATTTTAGGTATTTTAGGTTATTGCCAATTGTTCTGATGACATTTGGATAGATTGACCGGATTGGGAAATAAGGTTGGTTCGGTGGTGAAGTTGGGTGGAGGAGTGAGGAGGGGTGCAGTTGCCAAATGGTTTCTATACCATCCTTGCGAAAATGCAACGCAGCAATGTCCTGACCGAGCTCATTCCTTGGTGTCCCACTCAGCGCTATCGTCCACGCTACTCATCCTCGGTATTATTCTCTCTCTTTCTCTGTCTTTCCTGTCATCCACTGGGAAGGTGTGTGTGTATGTGCGTTTCTCGGAAATATGAGAGAGTGTGTGATATACAGTAGTGCGCAATTAATCTTCGCGCGCGT
>JARPRG010000953.1:0-14001 GCA_031001745.1 Hartigia nigra | reverse complement strand
TGCTCGATGCGGAAGGACATTCACATCGAGTCAATCAAAAGTCGGAGATTTAGCCGTTGAGGCAGAAGGCCTAAACGTTATTATTACTACGAAGGATCACCAAATGTTCAAAGGGTAACGAAAGAGCTCACCCAGTTAACAAAAGCGACGGGGCCTTCCTTCTGTTCACTTGGCTTTTTACCTAGGCTCACTTGCTGGCCGTATTCTAGTACACTTGCTCAGACGCTCCAAACGTGAGTGAGTCCGGGATTGCGGCCTAGCTCGGGACGAGCCCTTCCTCACTCTACGATTATTCCGGATTTTTCTAGAAGGTCGTTATTGGGACGATTGTCAGTAGCAAAACTAATGTAAACAAGGATCGCCGAGGATATACACTGGGATGAGGATCCTCGTTCAATTCACGAAGATGACCGAAGTTGTCGCCGGCACGATCGGGATTCTTCGGCTCGCAGCTCGCTCGGTGGTCAGGCAGTGTTGAAGCCCGCGGTAAGGGGAGGTTCTCCCTCTGTTCCCGGCGGTTCCTCAGCTCAGGCCCGTCGTGGATGCTCTTCCGGCCCCGCGGCCAGGCAGGGAGGAATCTTTCGACTCCCAGCCGGACGGCCGGTGGCAGAAGCGGTAGAGTCCCATCCCGGGTACTCCTAGACTCTCGTGGTCCAGCGGCTGCAGCATCTTGTCCCTGTGCGTCGGCGGCATACGGTCCTCCCAAGTCACCAAAAAATTTTCGCTCCTTTCTCCTTTCTCCATCCCGTAAAGCGGTTTCCTCGTGGCGATCTCCACCAAACGGGTCCACCGAAGCGTTACAGCAACAAAAGAAAGCAGCAAGCAATAGGAGGCACGCAAAAATAAAATGTAACACTAAGGACGGACGATAGGCTGTTATACAGAAAGCGGGAGTCGGCGCGTCTTAATCTAACCGACGTTTGGAGCATGGCCGCTGCCCTAAATTCCTACTTCTCTGGTTAGGGTAGGATTTTGTGGCGTGAATCCTGAGGTTAACGTCACAATACGTCCCTTCCCAGTGGATGACAGGAAAGACAGAAAAAGAGAGAGAATAACACCGAGGATGAGTAGCGCGGACGATAGCGCTGAGTGGGACACCAAGAAGTGAGCACACTAAGGACATTGCTGCGTTGTATTTTGGCAACGACGCTATTGCAATTGCACCCCTCCTCACTCCCCTGTCCAACTTCACCTTTGAACCAACCTTATCTCCCAATTAGGTCAATGTATCCAAATGTCATCAGAACAAAAGGCAATAACGTAAAATACCTAACACTGCAGTTATCCACCTTCCGAGACTAACCATCGAGCAACGAACCGAATGACCAAACAGGTAGTTACTAACCACCCTTCGAGGTGAAAGCTACTAATTACACCTTTAGGAGATCAGTTTCCCTAGTTGAGTCTTAAACCGATGGTAAATGTGCTAGTAAAGTGTTTGTACCGATCAACATACTCTAGGGGCTGCATTGATCTAGCTTACTCTAGGGCCGAGCCCAAGTGCATCACTTCAGTGCCATTATGTCAACGCGAAACGAACTCATTTCTTGCTGTTTCATCCGAAACCACTCGCTTAGCGCAAGTGTTCACCCTAGGGCCGAAACAAGAAAATCTCTTCCAACCAATCTCAATCACGAAAAATATTAGAGCGCTACTTAGCCAGCTCTCAGCTCTTTCTCTCTCAAAACCTGCTAATCCACCGGTATGTAACTCATTTCACTTAAATTAAATAGTAATATATCTTTGTAAATCACAATGAATTCTAAGTGGACGATCACACCCGACATACTCGAAGTCTAACTAAAATTGTTATCTCCTGAACAACGTTATTATTACACATCTGGATCACATAATTTTCATTGTATTCAATTTGGTTCTTTCATTACATTCAGTCGAAACACATTTTATTCTTATGATTTCGTAACCCGAATTATCCCCATATCTTCCTTAAACTTTTCTAAATTTTCACATTTATTATTAATTAAATTAAGGTATTTCACTGCGAACGAGTCGCATTCGCAAACCACCCGTATTCGTCACCTGTGATCCTCATCTTATCTAAAGACCGAGAAACATTGACGCAAGTAGGCGTGCTTTAGCACCTTAAAGTGGCAAGAACCCAATACCTTTTACGTGATCTCTCTGACTGCATCCCTATGCTTGCTCCCTAATACTCCCGCAACCGGGCGCACACACATAAGACTTAACAGCACAACTTACAAGTTCTTGAACTTCACGCAGGATACAAGTCACACCGTAGGTCTAAATTGGATCAAATAGAGCTCATTCTTTTTCAAATAGGGCTCTATGTTCTGAATCATTTTAGAATTTTGATTAGACTCATAGTTTAAAAGATATTTCAATTTTTCTACCAAAATGTTCATAAATAAATTTTTTCTGCAAACAATTATTTAACTAAAGCCTGTATCGTTCAAATGATATATCAAAAATATAAAGAACTCAGCCCATAAATCATTAATTTATTATACAAAGAAAATGAGCCCTTTTCGATCCAATTTGGATCTGCGAAGTGACCTGTACCCTGCGTGGGGTGATCAAAAATCTGACCCCATTTTCGTAATCAGCCATCCTACTAATCTGTCTTAACCCATTAACTTTTACTGATGCCTATATGGTCACTCGAAATAAAACCATATTACCGCTAGTGCGATTTCAACGAAACGTGGTTGCAAATTCAAATTTGATGTACAAATTTCTGACCATATTGGCGGCCAAATATTTTGAATATTATCGTATTTACATATATGAAAATTAGTATTTACGGAATTTTCGGGTCACTGAATCCAAGGTCGAGATGAAAATTTCCAAACTGAGAATAACAGATGCAATATAACGATCAAAAATCTTAAATATTATTAATACCAAGGCATGTATATGTACAGGAGATGAACTCAAATGTGTACACAATACTAAAAAATCAGTAATAATATAAAACACTGATCCATCACACCGTTAATTACTTTTGTATTGGATTTTTGTGACGATATTTTTTAACTAAAACACCATCGCAATATTTGTGTGTAGACTATTGTAATACCCATTATAGCTCTTCGTAGTCCTCCTTCAAGTGCTTCCTTGTCAACTAGTCATTTAAATCTATTCTAAGCTATTTTTGTTTAATTCGATCTTTATATCTTTTTTTAATTAGGTTATGTCAGCTTCAGTTCCGTTTGGTTAAATTTGGTTAGATTTTTTCTAAAATCAATATAGTACTCGCATATTTTGAATAAAAATATTAGGATTGGTAATATTTTAGGGTGATATTATTCTAAAGCAGGAATATTTGATGTCAGAAATGCTTTATGAGAGAAATTTCTGAAATATTTTAAATGGGAATATTTTGAGATGCTACCAGCCATCTAAGCCTTCGTCTTAGACGATGAAACATTGCGAATGGTGATGTGTTGCGGATTATGAAGTGCGGCGAAAGGTGATGTGTCGCAAATGGTGAAGTGTTACGGACAGTGGAAAGGCAGACTGTTAAATATCTAACGGTTAACTGGCAAAAGTGATGTGTCCACAGACCACTCAATGTAGCCCATTCTGGGCAACATAACGTATGCTGTATATATATTTTTTCATGTTGTTTAAACAGTGTCTAATGACCTACAACGGTAATATCTATATACTACAGGAGTTAAAGAAATAGATTAATTTTTTCGATACATATTAGTGCGCCGTCGGCTACAGAAAGGCAAAACATATTGAACCCTGATAGGTATCATATCCGGCATTGCTGTCTTTTTTCCGTCAAGCACTTCTTACTTATATCTAATGAAGTCCCGATCAGGACGACATCAGGTTTGCCTAATAAAATGCCCCCTAGGACGTCTAATCAGATCCTGATAGCATATCAGGTACAGGTAACCCTCCTATAATACGGTATCTTATAACACGGTTTCGCTATAACACGATTCGTAAATTGCGGAAACCCTCCTACAACACGGCATCCTATAACACGGTTTCGCTATAACGTGATGAGAAAACTGCAAATCGTTTGTTCATACAACACTGTATGTAGTTCTACAGCCGCGGCGAGGCTTGCTGTCCTAAAGATACAGCGTTGCGGAAATGTATGTAGGTACCCCCCCGTACGACATTGGGGGTCGGCTAGTCGGTAGTCTACGTCGAGCCACGGTGTGTTAAAGAACAATTTTTTCATCTCTAAGACATTACGCTTCAGCCCCAAGCAATGTCAGATAAAGATAAAACAACGTTCAAGAGGAAATTTATATCTTTAGAAGTAAAGATACAAATCTTGGATCATTTATTGAAAGGAGAAAAAGCAGCCCACATTGGTAAAAGCCTTAATTTGAATAAAGCAACAGTCAGGACCATCAAGAAAAATGAAAAAGAAATCAGAAGTGCAGTTGCCGCAGGATCTTCGACATCCGCAAAACGTTCAGCTCGCCCTAGAGCGCCAATAATTGAGAAAATGGAAAAGGCACTCAGCATTTGGATTGATGATTGCTGTCAAAAAAGAATTCCATTAGATGGCAATATCATAAAACAAAAACGACTACAAATTTACAACCATCTTAAAGAACAAGGAGAATCCTCTGTCAACCCAGATTTTGTGGCGAGTAAAGGTTGGTTTGAAAAATTCAAAAAGTGTTTTGCAATTCATAGCATAAGAATCTAAGGAGAGTCTGCGTCGGCTGATCATGAAGCTGCTAGGACGTATCCAGAAAAAATTCAAAACATTATAGCCGAGCAAGGATACACAGCGGATCAGGTTTTCAATGCCGACGAAACTGGACTTTGGTGGAAAAAAAGACCCAGTAAAACCTTTATCTCGAAAAAAGAAAAAACTGCACCCGGATTTAAGGTATCCAAAGATCGTCTAACGCTCCTTTTGTGCAGTAATGCATCGCGGGACTTCATGACAAAACCCTTGCTAGTTTATAGAACTTTGAATCCTCGTACACTGAAAAATGTAAATAAAAACACCTTGCCGGTATACTGGAAAGCAAATTCAAGAACTTGGGTAACAGGAAATTTATTTAAACATTGGTTTTCAAATTGTTTTGTGCCAAGCGTTGAGCGTTATTTAAGGCAGAAAAATTTGAGCTTCAAGGCGCTATTATTGTTAGATAATGCTCCATGCCATCCACAAGATTTGACACATTCCAACGTCAGAATAGTGTTCCTACCACCTAACACTACTTCGTTGCTCCAACCATTGGATCAAGGTATTATTTATACCTTAAAAACGTATTATATAAGAAGATCCTTACAGTGGATTTTAGACGCAACCGATTCGAAATCAATTAGCGTAATGGAAGCTTGGAAGAAATTTTCAATCAAGCCTTGTATCGAAATCATATCTTTGTCGCTGAAAGAAATAAAAACATCAACCTTAAATGCGCGTTGGAAGAAGATATGGCCCTCTTCAGTTGAAACAGAAAACATGCGTGAAACATCAGAAAATGAAATTGGTGCCTTATTAGAAGTCGCCAAATCAATCGGAGGCGAAGGTTTTGTGGATATGACTACCAAAGACATTCAAGATTTATTAGTGGAAGAAGAAGTTGACGACACGGATTTGATGGAAATGGCATCCCTAGATGCAAATCAAATCGATTTTGAGGACGCTAGCTCTGATGAAGATTGTGCAGTTAAGAATTTAACATTAAAAAATATACAAGAAGGCCTATGCTTAGCGGAAAATCTCGAGTCATTTTTCTTGAATACAGACCCTTCCACGGAAAGAAGTCGAAAATTCAAAAAGGAGCTGCAAAACTGTTTAGCTCCATACCGTAAAGGTGGTTTTCTAAGTTCAGATCCGGTAATTTTGATGTTTCTGACTCGTATCGATCAGGAAGACTAACATTTGACAATGACATGTTAAGAGCGGAAGTTGAAGCAAATCCGTGTCAGCAATCGAGGAATTGTGAAGCACTCTCAACCAACCTTGGTCGACCATCCAAGAACATTTACAGCAGATTGGTAAAGTAAGCAGAGCAGGTGTTTGGGTCCCGCATAATCTGTTGGAAGAAAACAAAGCTAACCGATCCACCACATGCAACTTATTGCTTTAACGCCATAATACAGAATCGTTTATCGATCGCTTGATTACTGGAGATGAAAAATTGGTCCTCTATGATAATCCCAAACGCAAACGGCAGTAGCTCTCTCCGAATCAAACGCCACAAAGTACAGCTAAACCAGGTTTGCACCCCGAAAAGGCCCTTTTGCGTGTTTGGTGGAGTATACGCGGGGTCGTGCATTTCGAAGTGCTAAAACCTGGACAAACTGTAAATGCAGACCTTTACTGTGAACAATTGGATCGAGTAAATCAGTCTTTGATTCAAAAGTATCCAGCAATTGTCAACAGAAAAGGCGTTATTCTCCAACAGGATAATGCAAGACCGCACTACGCAAGACGAACCCGGGAAAAAATTAATGAATTGAGGTGGGAGGTACTACCTCACCCACCATGCTCACCCGACATCGCACCATTGGATTTTCATTTATTTCGATTGCTACAACACTTTCTAAGTGGAAAAAATTTGAAAATTTGGATGATATTCAAAATGTCATCTCCAGATACTTTTTTCAAAAACCAATTGATTTTTATCGATCCGGCATTGAAAATTTGCACACTAGATGGCAAATGGTTGTTGATAACGAGGGTGATTACATAATTGATGTGAAATAAAAACTTGTTAAAAATTTATCTGTTTGAATTTAATGTAAAAAAACGACATTACTTTCCGGTCCACCTAATAAGAGGATTACTTATCGCTTAGTACGAAGTGATATTAATACTACGAAAGGCAAAGGAGACGAAATGGATAACTAATTAATCGCTTAGGGCATAACAGATATTGTTACCCTTACGGCTTCCGTGGCCCTTTCCCAGCGTTATTTCAGCCATTAAGGACCAGCCACTAGAGTGCCAGCACCCCTTCGCAGCTAGTAAGCTAACCCAATGAAGTCTCCTCCATTTCATTTTGGTTAGTTACCGGTATCGATACGCACGATAATCACGCCCTTATTAGGTACCAATTAAATATTGGTCGACCGTTAGACACTAGCAAGCAGGATGATCGTTACCGATCGAGTATTTTATATCCCCTGCATTCTAACTACCCATCTGACGCTTGGAAATGTCGGACATAGATCCTTTTCGAGTACTACCATTTAACCATAAAATGGAAGTCTCTGCCAGTATGCACTGGTGAGCGACCAACTGCCACTACGAAGTCAACACCAGATGTACGGGCGCGCCGGAGGTCTCCACCAGGGAGACTCTCACCAGACGGGGCTTGCCCGTACCTCGTAGTAATACTTTCGCCAAACTTTATTGCAGAACAGCCACTCCGGCACGTTCCATACTTTGACGCTCTCTCGTGGGGTTTTGAGATACCAATTCCGCATGTTGGTAAATGATTTGCCTAGGAGTCCGTGAGCAGCAGCAATACCCTTCCTCAACTATGTAGGATCCACGTCCTCTATTTCACAGCTCCTACGGGGGCTTAGAGCATAACCATGTATAAAGACCGCCTAACTGAAGATAGCTTAAGAGAGTACTACTGACGTATGTTGGGATCAGCCGTATTGCTACTAGCGTCCGCCGTGGCGAGAGGCTGCAGCTTTAGGCGAGACAAATGGCGTGTTGATAGTCCTACATGTTCGCACCCAAAAATGTTGAAATTCGCTATACGGCAGTAATTTCCAGTACTATTGTGTAATGTTTAGACATATAAAAATTTCCTTGTGTACTCTATTTTTCGATTTTCATTGGTGGTTCTGTACACTGAGTGGCATTAATGGCGACCATGGTAGAAGCTAGAGGGAAGAGTGACGGAGCGACAGTGAAGAGGCAAGCCAAGTCGATTCGTAGAGGGGGAAGCCTTTCCCGCCGGCTGGGACTTTATTATTGTCAAGACTCGGAGGAGCTTGTATAAGAGTGTCTCCCTCATTTTCAGCGCGAGTCCTCTATAAGACTTTCTTCCTCGCTGGGCCACCACTAGTAGCGAGTGAGAGAGCTTATAGGGGACTCCTCCGAGTCTTGACACTAATGGAGTCCCAGCCGGCGGGAAAGGCTTCCCCATCTACGCGTCGACTTGGCTTGCCTCTCCACTGCTAGCCGTCCCACTCTCGCTCCGTCGCTCTTCCCTTCTAGCTTCTACCAGGGTTGCCATTAATGCCGCTCAGTGTACAACAGTGTAATAAGCGTTAGATAGGGAACAACAAAAGTATTGCCGTGACGCCATGACACATCCCTACGCTGTCACTATCGATATTCACTTGTGCTTTATATATTTTCTAAGAAATGTTTTAAAATTTAGACTCCACAGAGAAATTCTTTTTATTGTGTAATATTTTTGAAAGTCTTTTTAATCTAAACTGTGTGTAATTAATTTATTGGCAGTACTTTCTACAATGATATTTTTCGGTACAAAGAATCCTCGCTTCCACCTCTCGTCAACGTCATGCACTCACTCATCTGAAAATCAGTTCCACTCGCCCTTAAAACAATGGTTCACAATGTGCGCCTAACAATTTCTAAGAAATTCAGTATTTAGAGATTCTGTTTCTTAGGAATAGTTATTAATATATTACATATACCAGGATAGGGCATCTCTATTTCATGGTATTGGCGATTGTAATTTATTTCAATGAAAATCTACAACACTTTCTCACAACTTTTACATGAAATACCTATCTAATGTTTTTACAAGGTATAACAAATATGCTATTTTTGATATTTTAAGATGGTGTGATTGCTCAGGATTATTGGTTGATCATTTTTCAAGAGTTTAATAGAATCAAATATTCATTCTTACATCAAATTACAGAAGATAGGGGATAAATAATCATAAGAAAAATGTTTTTTTTTTTTTTCAAACAACTCTTTTAAACCCCTAGATATTGAGTTTCATAGAAATAAAATCATTTTTTATCTATGATTCGCCATATTGTGTTACGTCCGACACGGCTTAGACCAAAGGAATGAGCGTAGAGGATGAAACTTAATATTATTTCTGGAATTCCTGCTAATAAAGTGCTAAAGCACACCCAACTGTTGTTATGTTGCTCGTTTCTCGTTCGCGGGGCAATGACCAGGATCAGGTTTGGGGATGAAATAAATAAAATGACAATGGATATTCGAAAATAACTTGGTCTACACGAACTGATATGGTGAAGTAATAACATAAGTATATTGAAAATTCAGGCAGTCAATTACAAGCAAGGTTTTGGTTTACGTTAATTTACGGTGTACTATTATATCAACCGTGACGCATACTATGTACGGTTTATCACCTGATTCAGATGCTTGCTCTGTTTAACATGTGTGTGAACCGTGTGCTTGCGTTGTTAATGTTACAATGGTTGAGTATGAACAGTGTAGGTGTAGTCGATATTACAAGCGGGTGCAATTATAGGTATGTAAGCGGTGTGACGTATTTTCTAACCACGCGAGATCAGGATCGGTAAAACGTCACCTTCGGCCGTCCACCTTAGCTCATGCATTCGCAAGCCACGGCTAGGCGCCAGCCAGTTTTTGTTTCACCGGTGCCGACGAACCGCTATGTCCAGGGAGACGAGGTGGGTCGCCCTCGTCTTCACCAAAACGGCACACAGCCACGAAACGTGATCCGTCGATCTTTGGGGACGCGTGAAATCGACAAACGTAACAGAAAACGTCAATTTTTGGGGGCGCGAAAAATTGACAAACGCAACTGCAGGTTGTGGTAGAGAGGGTCGGAGTAATAGACCAGTAAATAGTGTAATCCAACTAGAACTACTTTGACGGGAACGCGAACAGACAAAAATCCAGAAACGGGAGTCCAGAACGTATGATCGGGAGCGAAACAGGGAACCTGAAGCCTGTGGCTATCAGACTATTCGAAATCCCTGCACCAAGTAATAAAATCGATGCGACTCACCGGAGCGGGTACAGGTAATCCACGGGAACGGAGAACTCTCCTAGGGTCGTCCACCGGGATGCACCCCGAGAACACGCGGAAAAGCCACTTTCGGTACCTTTTAATTCGCGAGAATAGAACGCGGGAGTACGACACGATATAGCGAACTATACACGAGCGAGAGCCTAACGTGCCGCCTAGGCAAACACGGGTAGAAAAACTCTAAACACGGTAGCGTGAGCCAGCCTAAGATACCTCGCCGGTATCCCGAGACAGATTGATTTGACAACAGCCAATTTCGTAAACAAATCACTCTGATTGGCCGAGATCCTTTATACGATAACTACAGCGCACTTACCCGAGTCGTCCCTTTAACTATAGCGAGAGCATCTTTTCCTAAATCGGTAACGTAACAATCTTGGAGGTCCTCCGCGGTCGCTTCCCCTGGACACAGGGCGAAAACAGGGCACTACCAAAACTTAACCTGGGCCTAGGGGTTCCTCCCCTGCCCGTACCCATAACCCTTTTCCTCCGCCCGTTCTCCAGCCCTGTGCCCTTCTTCTTTGGGGCGCCGGTATTGCACCCGGGCTTCTGCCGATCCGCGGAGACGCCTCGTCGGGTGTTCTCCTCTGCCTGGCTACCCAGTCCCTCGGGTCTTTCTCCTCACGGCAGATTCGAACACGCCGACTCTCCTCCACCTCACCTCACCTTAATAAATATTTATTAATGCGAACAATGTGCTTGCACTTAAGGAGCCAAAGAGCCACATGCGGCTCTGGAGCCGCACTTCGCCGACCACTGGGTTAGCCAATCGCGAACGTTATCTAATCGGTAACTACGGCCCTTTTGTGACCGTGAATCAAAAAATCACGTCACAGCGGATACGAATATGTGATAGCGTGAATATGCATTGTGACGTATTTTCCTTCGACAAAACGCAACACCAGGGGTAAGGGTAGATATTAGGCGAGAGAGCGTAGGTGGTCGGTCGATCGAACAAACGAAAGATATCGGGCGCCAGGTACCCTCCTAGGAATACCACGAGCACGAGGGCTCGTATCGAAAGATTGCCAAAATACGGAATTAATCCCCGGGTAACGATTTCCTAAAACTAAAGCCACCAGGCAAAACTAAGTCCTAAAGAACTCAACCACCGTACACGGGAACGGTACGCCGCATCAGAGGCTAGCTCGTCGGAAGTGTTGTGGCGTTCAGAGGCAAGCGGGTGAGAGGTTAGCCAAGGTTTAGCGACAGACAGGTAGAAACATTCAGAAAATGAGTAGAATTAGAGTGAACGCACCGAAGCTGTATTAAACAATATGTAAAGGAACAATAAATTCAGAACGGGATCGCCGGAGCAGAGAATAACATTCGACCCAATGTGTGTGGGATTTACAAGCCAGATTAACAGAACTACTTAAATTAGCTTAAAAAAGTTCATAATACGCGCCGAAAGTGATACAGTGTCCGAGAAAAATTATTGATGGCAACGGGGCATGGTCTCGACAGAAATTATTCCGAATTTAGGAATTTAAACATTGAATTTACAATACTTTAACCTTCGGGAGCCTAGAAAAGTCGTTGAGAATAAATTACACGCGCGATCAGCAGTATTTGCGAGAACGGAACGCAACGAGACGGCAGCGGAACGATGCTGCGTACGCTAAATTAAGTTAACCAAAGAAAGAACAATAGTCGCGGGTCTCGAATAATAAGCGTAATAGGAAAGAGTCGGCGCTGTTAGATATTTCCGAATGAGAGATCACAACTCGGAAACAAGCACAGAATTATTCACAGTATTAAATTAAGACAGCATAGATCACACGAGCACTAGAAAGAACAGATCATAGTAATAGGCGCAACAGATTCATGAATAAATTAACACATGTGAAATAACATTGCAAAATAAAAGTTATACGGGGTATTGGATTATCGCTGAACAGACTAGATTGGATTCGTAAGGCACAGGGCCCAGTCTCTAGGCGAAAGAAAGCACGTGTTCGACTACAAATGCTCAATAAGTCAAGAAAAGTAAAATACATAAGATCTCACCAAAAGAATAAGATAGTATTAGAAAAGGCCAGAAAACGGAAAAGCAGTCGGCAAGCCCAGTCTCAAAAACACTGCCTTCCTTCCCTCTCTCTTTCTCTCTATATCGGAATAGCCCGTTCTTTAGAGCGGGGTTTCAATTTTCTGCAGCTTACGATAGCGTATCCCACACGACAATGATCGGTGTAGCGCCGATCGTGGGCAAGCGGGCTCAGGTGAGGTGGGCGCGGTAGCGGAGTAGGGCGATCCTGGGCGACAAGGGCCGAATTCCCACGAGGTTTGACGAGCGGTGACGGAAAAGTCCAAGCGGCATCGAGCGGCGGTCAGGCTGGCATGGCCCACGTGGGCGCTGGGCCTGGCGGGTAGAGGCCTCACAGGCGGCTCCTCGGTGATGCGCAGAAAGCTGGTCTCGAGCGTCGGCAAGCCTTAGGCGAGTCAGGGTGGGAGTTCAACCTCTCCCTGCTGGCTTCTTCGGCCCCGGTGGTCTCAATGGCAGCTTTCAGGCCCCGGCGGGCAGGCCTTGCTCTGGGCAGGATCTCCCCTGGTGTTCTCCAAGAGCGTAGTTTCCGAACTCCATGAAATCCTCCATAGATCTTCAAAGTCTCCAAAAGCTCCAGAATCTCCGAAATCGGCAAAGAAACTCCATAGTCTCCTTAATGTCAGCCTCTACACCTCACGCCCTTCAGTAGTGGTAGAGACTCGAGAGTGGAGGCACGAAAATCGCAACATAAGAAAAGAAAAATATAAAGCAGCAAAATAAGCGAAAGAAGTGAACACACCAAAGGGCGACAGTTGACATTCACAACCAGGAACCCTCCAACGTAAAAATTAATAGAAGGAATTTCGCTAGCGGATTGTCGTGGAGAGCGCGTTCGCGAGAGAGAGCCCTAGGTTTAAATAATTTTGTGGCGGGATTCCAAGAATCACGTCACGGTATCTATTATTTGCTAACGTAGTAAGCTCACTAATGGAGAGGGAAGAGAGAGAGATTGCAAGTTCATTGGAATGATTCCAAGAAGAATGTAAATAATCCAACAGATAGGGCACTAGTACTAATGCAGTAGTCACTGAGCACAAGGTACACTGAGTTTTTTACGGTTGATCTTTATAGCGATTCACTCGTTGGTATTCTGCACGGCCCTAGGGCGAGGAAGATAAAATGGCCTTATGGTGTCTTGACTTAACGCAACTTAAGGGGGTCGTGTAGTGTCTCAGGTCAAAAAAATCAAATTTTTTTTTTTTTTATAAATCACATCTTAAACATGTTTAGAAGACGTGGGTAAAAGAATTTTTCGAAAACAGAAACCGTTCAAAAGATACAACCGTTAAACGGAGCAGGTATGCGGAGCGCACGGGAGCCCGCTCAGCAGGCCAGGGCAGAGCTGGATTTCGCATCGAATATTCTCGAGCCCAGTTGCTAACTGGCCCTTTTTTGTTTATATTCAAGAGTAGGAGACGCAGAACTGTTTACAAATCCGTTGCAACATTGTGTCGTCGGTCTGTTCGAAACTGATCTACGTCGGTAGATCAGTTTCGTCGTAGCATCAACGCAGCGCACAGCATATTTTTCCTCGCTCCACTTTCAAAAATTATCGGAAATGGATGAAAAGGGAACTCATTCTCAGCCAGTTCATAGAGGTCGGACTAGGAAACGAAAATTTCATGGAAATAAATATACACTTGAAAATGATACGTCATTTACATCTACGTCAGCGAAGAAACTTGGAGCAAAGAAAAATTTTGAAGTGACCATTACTGCAACCTTAGTTTACTGCATTTTGGAGTTTACTAGTGTTTTCTCAGCCATTTCTTCGTCTGTCATTTGTAAGAATTGCAAAAGCGAAGTAACTTTTAAACAGTGTGGTGTACGAGGCTTGGGTTTCATAATTTCTTTGGAGTGTGAATGTGACGACACAAAACAAATCAACTCATGCCCTAAGATCGATAATGCATACGAAATAAATCGTCGCATGGTATTCGTGATTCGTTTATTAGGACTCGGCTTAGAAGGATTGAAAATATTTTGTGGACTGATGGATATGGGACAAGGTAT
>JARPRG010000952.1:0-14075 GCA_031001745.1 Hartigia nigra | reverse complement strand
TTCAGAGCTGTAACTTCCGAACGACTTCGAATATCGGAAAATCCCTTCGCCCACATATTCTACACTATATTTGGATGTAATTTATGCAAAAAAAAAATTGATTTTTGGAACCAGTCACACGGGATGACCCCCTTAACTTCATTTTTGTTTGTATAGCTTCCCTTTTTTATGAGACTGTAAGACTAGTTTGGTTATTGTAAGTTTGCCGTGGTTGCTCAGCACCGTTTTTCTTAGCGAGATGCTTATGCTTGCCGCATGTTCGGGTTAGCTATGATCCTTGCTACTTTTCTGTTTTGCTGATCTTTCTGTTGTTTTACTGCCTCTTTCAAATATAGCTCTGGTGCGTTTACCTAACTTACTGCCTTTCTTGGTCCGATTAATACCTTTTACATATCCTGATCTACTCTGCTGGACCCTACGACGCTTCCACTTAGCTAGCCACCTTGCATGCCATGTACGGCGATACTACAGTTTTCCTCAACGAGGTGACAATATTGAGAGCGTATTCCAATGTCTCGAATGACATGACGACCTCTATTCTGAGACTCATGTATTCTCTGTTCAACACGGCGAAGTGCTGCCACTTTCTCAGAGTGTTTAAGGCGAAATTTCGACATGCAGATATCGCTGCAATGTTTCGGCAATTCTTGGAATCAATGAATCCACGGCACATTCCATAAGCTGTAGGCGAACCAAACTCCTCGCGATCGTTTGTGTGCGACGACGGGTCGTATGCTTGCACGTATGAAACATACAGAAAAGGGGGCCACAGTTTGTTGTACGTGAAATGCCCAAATTGGTGTTCGAAGTATGGATGATATCGCCCATTGATATTGTAAATACTGGCCTTCGATAAATTCAACAGATCCATCAAAACAGCCTCTGATTTTCTCGGCTGTAGTATATTGCCAGCGTGAACTTGAATCATGCGAATATTCGAAGCTTCGGATGCGATCCATGACTGCAACAGCTGAATTCCTTTTTCCAAGGGGTACAACAAACCATGAGATGCTCTGTATAAGAGAATGTCATTGACATCGGTATATACCCCGGAGCCTAGCATATTATCGACATTTTTCGCAAATGCGATCCAATCTTCTAGAAAGACATATGTATTGCTGCTGTCCTGTTGGCAGATTGTCGGAATACCCCTACGCATTGTATGACCCATGGACAATTTCTCAGCGGCAGGAGCGACAACGCGCTGTAAAAATATTCATCGGGTATTTCCATGCGCGGTACTAGTCCTCAAACTCATCAGAACCATTATGCTTTCCATTCCCGTCCCGCCAAGAACAAATTCCCTCCACCTACGCCCAACGTACGATCTCTTTTGTCTGCACAGAGCAGCAAGCAATTTCGTGTTTTTGCACGGCAAACTCTCCGTCTCTCTCAGCGATATCACAAAGTTTAGATTCACCGCGAGATCGCTCAATTTCTCCGTAACCACCAAAAGAGAATCGATGTCCGTTGGCGTTACTCTAGTTTCGTACGGACACATCAGATAACGGGCAAGCGGATCGAGAGTGTCGCCGCCTGTGGAATCCGAACTTTTGCGAGAATAGCGAATTTCGTAGATTCCTCGGAAGGCTTTACGGAGGAAGCCGTATCATCATCGTCATCGTTCATGCTAAGAAGCATCTCCACCAGACGCATGTCCTCGGTGTCTAAAATCCCTCTATTCGTTTCCTCAGCCATTTTCCGAACCACGCGTTCGAAACGGTTCGAATAACTTCGATACTTAGTCCGAGTAGTACACTAAGAGATGCAAAAAAGAAAATGTAATATTCTGAGACGTATACTAACGTATCGTAGTTGTCTACCTTATTACTAACGTTTGATAATTGTAGTTATTATATTCTCTATATTTACTTACATGTAATTTAAAGTGAAATCTTATAATGTTCAACCAATAAATTTATCCGCAGAAACATTCCCAAGCGTATACATGAAATGACGTGAGAAAGAACAAATGTATAGGTTAGATTGACTGAAATTGAAGAACAATACGTCAATAAGAACAAATAGATCGAATCGACGAAGGTATAAAAGACAAAATTAATAATATCGGTTACATATGGAAACATTGTAAATAATTAAAAATGCCTGCGAAACGTATCTCTTTCAGATTTATAAAGATGACGGATAAAAGAAATCCGTTCGAACTGCCACCTAAGGTGAAAACGAATGTCAAGGGATTACGGGCAATCGAAGAGAAATCGCGAGCAGCAGCCGAGGACAACGCTCGAAATGCTTCTGGTATGGACTCTACTTTTCTATTTATTATTATGTGGACTGTAATTACTTACGTATTTCAAAACTAAATATTTTTCAACTTGTCTAGAAAACGATGATGGCGAACAGCCGTCCACCTCTGCAGAAGCTTCTCAGCTGAGACCTGCACATACACAAGAGGAAGATGAATTAATTATTCGCTTCATATGTAGAAGAACGGATCGCATAAAAGCGATGGCAGGAACAAAAATCTGTAAATTTCTGCAAATTGAGACTGGCATAGATCGTTTGGTCTATAGCATTAAATCGCGTGTCAGAAAACTCGCGCACAAGAGCCTTCATGAGATTCTATGTCTCGTAACTTCAAAGAAAGCGGCAACATTATTTCTAAAAAAAGCGAAAACGCTACAATAGTCGTAACACAATTAAATACCTCGTAACAAATAATATATAACTTGAACCACTGATAATTATGGGCACGAATAACTTTTCTGTATCACTCAGTAACTCTCTCTTTCTGTGAACTAACCACCCTAATGCGAACCAACCAACCACCCTCTCTCTCCTTCCAAATCTATTGTCTACTTCTTCTAATCAAGAGACTCGCGCAAAATACAAACCATCCGCCGTATAAAGAGTCTAGGTATTTCCCTCCATATAAAGAGTCCAGGTATTCCTCTCCGTAGTTTCTTGTGTCTAAGTATTGAAAGTGATAGAAGATACACTCTGTATATCCCAAACGAGCTACCCAGCTCGTCTTTTCTTTCAAGTTTTATAATTATTTTTTTTTAATTATTTCATTAGGCGAGCTACCCAGGATGACCCACGCCCGAAGTCACCTTCCCTCCTGGAGTCTGAGTCCGGAGCGGCTGAGCGAAGGTGATTCCGTGCCGTGCCCTGTTAATTTCGAAAGGTAAGCAGGTAAAAACATTGTTAAACGGGAAACCCGTGTATTGTTGACACTTCGGATCCAACGGAATTTGCCAATAGGCGTTGGACGGATCTATCCTGGTAAAGTACCGAGCGTCCTTCAAATTTACTAATATTTCCTGAAGGATAGGTGGTTTTTCGAATTCTCTAATCATTCGCGAATTCAACAGTATTTTACGCACGTATTTGTGAGTACATCCCGGCACGTCATTAAAAATGTGTAAGTAATTGTTCAAAATATTCCACAAGTCGCGTTTGCAATTTTCAGAAATATCTCCGCATTGGAGATTCTCCTTGATGACTTGCGCACTCGCGATCTAATATGGTGACGTATCTGGATGAGATTCCGACCCTTAACCGCCACATGCTCTGGCAGTAAAGGCTGATCGTAGAATTGAGATTGTGTTCCGCTTGTGCGATTGAAAGGTGAGCCTATTTTCGATGAATTTTCAAGTTTTCTATTCTTATCTGAGCTAGTAGGTATTTGAATTAGTTTTATACTTGACGTGAGAGTCTTAGATGAAGTTTGATTTTATTTATTTTTTTTGTAGGTTCTTGCTACAATTTTCACTACCCTGGTAAGCTTCGGATCCATAATTGTAGCAACTGAATTCCTCTTTCCAAGGTGTACGAAGCATGAGAGACTCTGTAGAAGAGAACATCGTTAATATCGTTATATACCGCGGAGTTTAACGTATCATCAATGTTATTCGCAAAAGCAATCCAATCATGTATAAAGACATGTCGTAGCTGACATTATTTTGATACAAGGCTTCAAGTGTACGACCTTCCACTGATTACCGGATTGGTCGGCACTTGGATAGAGTCGGGAAGAAGGGAGAATTTTTGACGATGATCGGAAGACAACAAAAAGGAAGGGAGTTAGTCGGTAATCGGATGGAAGCCCGGAATCTTCCCGGAACTATCAACGCCCGCTATGGCCGAAAGTGGGGAATCTCCTTTGCCATCGCCGTCATCAGAAGTGGGATCACCACCTCCACGGGAGAAGGGCAATAAGGACGAGGAAAAATGGCGTTCACTGCTGGAATTGCATGGCCAGAATTTCTTGGCCTGGATACGAGCAATGAAGACACCCGACAAGGATACCGAAATCAGACTGCCTGAGTTCAACCCAGAAAAGACCGACATCGACGCACGCTCTTGGATATCAACGGCGGACATCTGTATGGCCGATCGATCGTTACAAGGAGGCTCACTCATGATCGCGCTCAGCCGAGCTTTAAGGGGATCTGCCTCCGTCTGGCTGTCCCAGGTATCGTTTCATGGTATGACTTGGCCTCAGTTTCGAGACCTCTTTGTCACAAGGTTCGATTGTCCGGAGACCTCGGCGGCCTGTTTGATCAACCTAAACAACGGGAAATCGAAGGACGGTGAATGCCTTTCGTCTTATGCTGCCCGCTGCATGACGTCACTGATGTCCCGGTGGAAGGATTTGACGACCGAACAAATTGCTGTTTCCGTCGTGTTGGCACACGTCTCGCAATACGAACCTCGTCTCCAACGACTTGCATTTACGACTGAAATCGGTACCAGAACCAGACTGCAGCAGGAACTCCGAGCCTTGTCATTCAAGAGAAAGACCCCCCATGCTGCAAAGCGACAAGGACGGTATCGAAAACAAACGATTCAGGCCGACGCCGCCAACTACATCCATTCGATGTTTCACCTGCAGCAAGAGGGGGCACAAATCCTCAGAGTGTCGCTTTAAACAGGATAACTCCCGAAGAGGCTCAAGGACCAGCGCACCTAACGCGCAATCATCAGGTAGAGGCGTCAACCAAGCACCTGTGAAGTCGTCGATCACTTGTTTCAAGTGTAGGGCAGTTGGGCACTATGGTTCGCGCTGCGAAGGTACCGGCGAGAAGGAAGACAGCAGCAAGGATGGACCGTCATCCGAACGACGGGTGGATCTGTGCGTGGCCAACGCACCCTCGGGGACGCTACGTCAATCTGGTTCGTTTTTCTTATTCCATTATGATTCTGGAGCCGAATGTTCCCTCATTAGGGAGTCGATATCTGTCGATATGCGTGGTAGACGAATTAATAATGTAGTTACCATGACCGGTATCGGTCAGAGTAGTGTGACCAGCACTCTGCAAGTTCTATCGGTTGTTGTGATTGACGAAATTATTCTCGAAATTTTGTTTCACGTCTTGCCCGATTGTTGCCTAAAACACGATATCATGGTTGGCCGTGAGATTTTGAGCCAGGGACTAGCAGTCCATATGACACTTAATAAGTTAAAACTTTATAAAGCAAATGCAGTAGACACATGCACCATGAGTGAACTCAAGGAAGTTAACTTCGATGATATTGACACAGATATCTCTCTGGAGTATAGGTCGGATTTATTGATGATTCTAGAGGAGTTTCGAAACTCCTTTGTTCGCGGTACGCCGTGTGGTCGCCTAAATACCGAACCGATGCAAATACGTTTAAAGGATCCTAATAAGACCGTTTATCGACAACCCTACAGATTGAACCAGGAAGAAAAGCAAATTGTCCGCGATAAGATTAATGAACTTCTAGCCAACCACATTATTCGCCCGAGTTGCTCTCCATTCGCGAGTTCCATACTTCTCGTGAAGAAGAAAGATGGCTCTGACCGGATGTGCGTAGATTATCGCGAGCTACACGACAACGCTATAACGGATAAATATCCCCTCCCTCTGATCTCCGATCAGATCGCCAGGCTGCATGATGGCAGTTTCTTTACTATTTTGGATATGTCTAGCGGGTTTCACCAAGTCCCTGTCCATGCAGACTCCGTCGAGCGGACGGCCTTTGTCACGCCCGACGGTAATTACGAATACCTGACCATGCGCTTTGGATTGCGTAACGCGCCATTCGTGTTCCAACGCGCGGTCATCAAGGCACTGGGTGAACTGGTCTATTCATTTGTTGTTGTATATATGAACGATATACTTATAGTAGCTGCTAATGTTAGGGAAGGTTTGAATAGACTTCGCACGGTCCTGAAAGTATTGGCTAAGGCCGGATTCCTATTAAAGATTTCTAAATGTTCCTTTCTCAAACGTAGCGTAGTGTTTCTCGAGCTCGAGGTCAGCGGTGGCCGAATCAGACCAAATTCAAAACAAATAGATGCTCTGACTGCCATACCACCGCCAGAAACGGCGACCCAGCTGCGACAGTTCATAGGACTGGCTTCGTATTTTAGACAATTTATACCCAAGTTTTCCCAAATTATGGCCCCTCTCTATTGACTAACGTCCATTAAAGGACGAATCGATTGGAAATCGTCACACGAGGCTATTAGACAACGAATAATTTCTATACTGACAAACGAACCTGTTTTAATGATCTTTGATCCAAATTGCCCCATTGAAGTACATACCGACGCAAGCTCAGTCGGATATGGTGCGATACTTATACAGAAAAAGGATGATAAATTCCATGTGGTAGCATACTTTAGTAAACGTACATCAACGGCCGAATCTAAATACCATTCGTATGAGCTCGACACCGTTGCAGTTGTCAACGCTATTAAACATTTTCGACATTTCTTGCACGGACGCAAGTTTAGCGTAATCACGGATTCTAACTCGCTACAATCCTCGCGCAAGAAGTTAGACCTTACCCCCAGAGTGCATAGGTGGTAGGCCTTCCTACAGGCATTTGATTTTGACATTTTATATAGGAACGGCAAACGAATGTGCCATGCAGATTTCTTCTCGAGAAACCCTCTGCCGATATTGCCTAATACTAACCCAGAAAAGGTTCAACAGAGACAGATTAACGTGACTGACTTAAGCAATAACTGGTTGCATGCGGAGCAACAACGCGATGAAGAAATCTCTAAAACCGTAACCGACCTAGCCAATGGAAAACTTGCCGACGACATAGCTAAAACATACGAATTGCGTTCGGGAATCCTTTATCGCAAAATACAAAGAAATGGTAGAACGCGATGCTTGCCTGTAGTGCCTAGGGCATTCAGGTGGTCTATTATTAATAACGTGCACGAATCCCTGATGTACCTGGGTTGGGAGAAAACCCTCGAAAACATTTATGAGCTATACTGGTTTGATAACATGTCCAAGTACGCCAGGAAATTCGTCGACAACTTCATTACCTGTAGAACCTCCAAGTCTGACTCGGGTAAGATTCAAGCCGAATTACACCCTATACCAAAGGTAGCAATTCCCTGGCATACTTTGCATATTGACGCTACAGGAAAATTAAGCGGGAAAAACGACAAGAAGGAATACGTCTATGTCCTAATCGATGCGTTTACAAAATTCGTGTTACTACACCACACCTTACATATTGATACCACAAGTAGTATCAGAGCACTCAGAAATAGCGTGTCTTTATTCGGCACGCCGGCGCGTGTAATAGCTGACCAAGGTCGCTGCTTCGCTAGCAGAGAATTCCGCGAGTTTTGCGAGTCCCACAGTATCAGCTTGCATCTGATCTCCGCTGGAGGTTCGCGCGCTAATGGTCAAGTGGAACGTGTCATGGGCATCTTAAAAAGCATGCTTACAGTATTAGAGACCAGCAGCGATCGTTCCTGGCGGGATGCATTACCTGAAATCCGACTGGCCCTAAACTACACTATAAATCGCGTCACCAAGTCTAGTCCCTTAGAACTAATGATAGGCAGGGTCGCTAGACCTCTAGAAATAATGTTGACCAACCAAAACGAATCCGAGATTGATCTTGTTAGAATAAGCAATTTAAAATACCGCGCTTATATTGTACGGTCGCATACACAGCGACAATCGTGGAGAATACTGGCGAGTCGAGGAAGGGAGAGAGGCGTGCGCTCGAGCGGACCGGAGTGCGACCAAGCTCTAGGGCAGTAAGTAGTTGTCTGTTCCCTTTTCTGTTCGGTACGCAAGATTATAACTCACTGAATAAAATTACTTTTCACTTATAGTGCCTAGTATAGCGTTTATCTACCACAACAGATCTTTTTCAAATTAGGAAACAGGCCGTAGAAAACATCCAGAAAAGCGCAGAATACGAAAAGAAAAGGTTCGACAGCACTAAAGCGCATGTAAAAAAAATTAAAATAGGCGATTTTGTTTTATTACAAAACGAAGAACGCCATCAGGCGAAACTTGACGCTAAATACAGGGGCCCTTTTAAAGTCATCGAAGTCCTGACAGGTAATAGATAAGTTTTGGCGTCTTTAAACTGTAAACGCACCTATAAATACCCCCATGATCGTCTAAGAAAAATGCCCGAGAGTCAGGCTTCATTCGACGAGGGAAAATATGTGGAACCCAGCGAGGAGAATAACTCGAGCACGGACTGAGAGCCGGTGTTAAATTAAATGGGTCAATTAAAAAGATTTTGTTTATTTTCCAAAATGTATATTGTGAATACCAATAAATACAACATTTGAGTTAAAAAAAAAAACACCAAACTGAGCCTGATCATTTGTCCGAAAGTCCTCTTACTACCTTGGGACTTCTGCAACACCGAGACACGGTTCTCGGGGTGTCAACGAGTTACGATGATCGGTTTCCGGGTACTGGATGGAAGTACAAATGTACTTTGTCACTGGATGGAAGTGATATAATACTCAATGGTACTGGATGGAAGTACAAATTTTCACTATCACTGGATGGAAGTGATATTATAATGTCATGACAGTATTGGATGAAAGTACTGACATGTTGTGGTACCAAATGGACAAAATGTCAGACTGAAACTGATGAATAGAGGTTTGTTATTCCCGGAAATAGGGAGAAATTATCACGGCTGCACTGATTATTTCGCTTGCAAATCGGTTATCTTGTTAGTCAGGTTGACTGAGCAAACTATTGCTGGTTCGGAATTATTTTATTACAGGAATACACACGAGGACGTGTGGCTTGTCAGAATGGCCGTGTCGTAGCTGACAATATTTTGATACAAGGCGTCAAGTGTACGAACTTCCACTGATTACCGGATTGGTCGGCACTTGGGTAGAGTCGGGAAGAAGGGGGAATTTTTGACGATGATCGGAAGACAACAAAAAGGAAGGGAGTTAGTCGGTGATCGGAAGGAAGCCCGGAATCTTCCCGGAACTATCAACGCCTGCAATGGCTGAAAGTGGGGAATCTCCTTTGCCATCGCCGTCAGACACATGTATTTCAGCTGTCTGGTTTCCACTGCCCTGGTAAATTTCACACAAAACTTGCTTAATGTCGATTGCTTTCCTAGCTCCTACAGCGTTAGTTAACGCAAGAGAACAATGAAATTTTTCCATCGCTACTCTTAGTGATGCGATCGAGGCAAGATTCGGATATGCAAGTTATTTCAGCACCTGTGTCTGGTAAGGCTAATATAGAAATACCGTTGATTGTTACCTTAACGCAAGAATTTTATTGCTATTCATTGTTGTTTCTGTTCGTAGGAAACGTTGTTCCAGAAGCATTAGTCGGTACCTGATTTGAGGAAGACGGAGAAGGCCTATTTTTGTTGGAACAGCAGTGACATGCGGTGAGTTAAATCTATTAATATTATCACTCGCTGGACCTTGTGCAGCTTGCGGTGTAGTTTGCATAACTCGCTCAGTGTTATAATTATTAACCTCAATTGTTGTTGGTTGCCTCATCGTCTCGTTTATGAATTCCAACCACTGACCTAGACTTTTCGGTGATAAGTGGGTTAGGAAACTGTTTATTTCTTTATCGAACTGTCTACAGAAATATAATATGACTTTTTCCGTTCTCATAGGTGGTTCAAGATATAACAAGGTGGGAATAAGGCCTCGCACACAGTCAGTGATGGAAATGCCTCTTTGTGGATGATCCCTGGCATCCATAAAATGAAGTTTAACATTTGACTGTGGCTCTAAACCCCAAAATCTTTCAAGAAACTGCTGCTTGAAGTCAAGGTAAGAGTCTGTCGAGATTATTTCAACCCGTAGTTTGATACTGTCATCCATGTTTCTGATCAAAACGATTATCTTTTCAGAATCAGGAAGATTTGGGAATTAGCTGTCACTCTCCAAGTTATTTAAGAATTTCCTAGGGTGCAATTCCTGGTGCAACACATCCTAGTTTCCCACTCGCGTACTCACCAAACCTGTAACAAAGAAAATAAATTGAAATAAAGTACTAACCTAACATTTACTTGATTCCCGTGTCCTGCTTTTCCCCGTAACCCACAATCGCGAATCTAATGGCGCCACGGAGTAACGCTCATGGATGTTACCGGTCAGTCAATCGGTAGGATATCTACGCCCGGTCGATGTTACATTGTTCGACAGAAACCAAGCCGGCAGCGCTGTTAAGACGTTTCCACTTAATTGCATACCACCACTGAATTGCATACATTGCTGTCTAACGGGTCCACGGTTGCAGGAGTTTCACTATTTCTTAATTTCTCAACTCGTACGAGGTATAGGAACCTTAGAACTTGCACACATTGCTGTCTCACGGGTCCACGGTTGCAGGGGTTTCACGAACGATACCTTTGACATGCCAGAAGAGGGTTCCGACACGTTGGAAGATGGTTTAGAGACTATAGTATTTCGAAAAAAGTGTCTCGCCTAGATGGTACCAATCGATTTAGAATTGCCCGAGACGCCCAGAAAACACGACCGGAAGTGACCCTTTTTTCCAAAATTTGATCAAGTCCCGAAGCCCGAAGTGTATGGAAAAAATCGTCACAATGTCGAATACACAGTTCGATTCACAATCGTCTGAAACGTAAAACTACCTTATCCCTGGTGACACTCGAAAAATCGAAAAAACGCGATATTTCCAGAACGGGTAGGCCCACCGCGGTGAGGTTTTTGCAGGGCGAGGGGGAGGGTGCTAGAAAGTAGCTGTCAATCGCCTGCATCGTCTCGTGCGACCGTTCAAAAGATATTCGAAAGAAAGGAAATCAGGTACTCTTCCTCGGGGGAGGAGGGAAACGGCACACAGGGGGTTAGAAAGTGGGGGAGTGTTGTGACAACCTTCCGAAAGGACGTCCCCATAGCCCTACCCGTTCCCGAGATACAGCTATTTGAAATATTCAAGGGGATGTCGCGGGGAAGAGGGTGGGTTGCCCCACCATGTTTGAAGTGTGGTTGGGTGCCCTACCCCTCTCCCCTACCTCCTCACAGAGTTGCAAGGAAATCGGTTCCCAAAGCACTACTAAACCCTAATGTAACATAAATTCCTGCTATTCTTTCGCTCGAAGTAATCTAACGCAGCATATTTCGGAATTGTGGATTTTATAGATTTTTGTTCCTGCTATCGCTTTTATGCGATCCGTTCTTCTACATATGAAGCGAATAATTATCCTCAAATGGTCCACCTGAATACATTTAACACGTCTCTTTTACCTTTCGTTTGGAAGCCTTATTCTTGAAATAATCAATTTCATTTTTCGCTATTGCAGCGCCATCTATCGCGAATCGAAAAAAAAATTTCAAACAAAACTTACGTATTTTTTAAAGGCAAAACTGAATCTGTAATAAAAAATAGGAGTTCCTATTTGAAATTTCAAAGTTACCCCCCTCCCGCCCTCAGGGGGTAGGGTTCTGAGGTAAATTTTTGCAAAATCGCTTTTCCCCCTCGAAATTAAAAAGTTTTTATTATGGACATTTTTTCGTAGGATGCGTATTTCTTGAGATATTTCGATGTCTCAAGTTAAAAAAAAACACCCTGTATAGTCGCTGCTCTATTGGTACGGAATTGGCTTTAAACGATATAAGAATTACTATAGATCTTGAATACCGGACTTCTACAGCCAAAGCTCAGAAGGAGCGACAAAATATCATAGGGTGACCGTAAGGTATACATGTTACGTCCGACACGTCCGATCCCGAAGGGGAATGCGTGGAGGGCGAACTTAATTATATTTTTGGGATTCTTACCACCTTAAAGCGCTTATGCGCACCCAGCTGTTTCCTGTTGCTCGTCTTTGCGGAGATACAGAGCGGTAATCGAGGTTAAGATTCTGATATAGGTGATGAGGAGAAAGAAACTAGTTAATTGAAAATGACTTGATTAACTCCAGATGTAGTTTAAAACAAGAAGGTGATTTCTATTTCGATATAGGTAGTACATGCGGTTGGTGAGACTTTATTTGTGTCTCATGTTTAATTTTATAAACCCGCGATAAACGCTCTGCAATATGTGTTATGTCTGTGTGATGGTTGGGTTCGTGTTGTTTGTGTTACAATGATTGAGTCGAGAAGGGGTAGATGTATTGAGTGTTCCTATCGCGTGTTAAAGCTGATTATACAGTTATGTGGTACAGTAAAAATGTATATGTATCCTATGATAATATGTTGATATAGTAAGACAATGTGGTAATGTAATGTGGCTCACCAGTGAAGGTAAGAGAGAGAGAGAGATGGTGTGAGGTGGTTCGGATGACCTCTCGATGTAGGTGTAAATAATCCAGATTTCCGAAAATTATGGTCCCTGTCCCGGCCACTAAGGTAGGCACTGACACTCGTGTAGTGGTTGTTACACACAAGGACACTGAGTTCAAAAGGGGTAGAACTTGTCGCGATTCACGGTTAGTTTCACTGCTCGGCCCTAAGGCGAGGAAGCTAAGATAGGCCCTAAGGTATTTTGGCTAAACACAACCGTTTGGCACTTAGTTCGCATTTGACTCGAGATTTTAGAATAAAAGTATTACTCGTTTTTATGAGGCTCCAAAGTAGACTGACTATTTCGCTGCTCGGTTCCAGCTTGAGGAGCGCCGTGGATCCAAAGAAGGGATAGAAAACTGCCGATTCAGTGCATTCTGGTACCGTGGGACTGCCGCGGATCGTTCTTGGTTCCCGCGGTTTCGCAACGTTATCGGCACGTACTTTAGGGTTCATGGTCCTGAAATCCTCGAGCATTCGCAAAGATATGCTACCTTCTCTCTTACACCCACTGGTGAGCCCTATGGGAACATTCTGCACATGGACCGTTCCCATAGACTTACAATGCTAAGATTATTTCTGTCTTATTTCTAACTTATGCTAAGGAGGAGCTAAGTGCGCGTAAGACCTGACAATGCGTAATTGATGTTGATCGATGAGAAATAGGGTAAGGAGGTATTTGGTGGACAATCTGGGGCGTAGTTGCGTCCGACGTAACAGATGTAGATACTGGGTCCGATGTTTCATTGGTTTACATTAGTATACATTCCTTTACGTTTGCCCTAGAAGTCTGAAAATTGCATCTATTGCAAAATGTATACGCATAATCGGAAGATATTTAAGAAAATTCATTCCTGATATATATTGTTTAATTTTGGGTCTAGTATTATTAGTAACAAATTGTTAAATGTCAGGACCATAAAAATTCATCCCGAGAATGAATGAAAAAACCTACCTATTGATTAATTATGATTAACTAATGCATCTGGAATAATTATTTCAACTATTTCAGGAAAAAATATGCAAGATAATATCTAAAGTTATTAAGAGTTCGAAGTTTTTAAATTTGTATAGTTATAAAAATATTGGGAAATCTTATGTTTCGCTTATTTTAACGCTGCATGAATAGTGTTAAATATGAGGTACTCGATGAAAGAGTATTGTTAACTTCCTTATTATTGGTTATATTAATTATATTAAGTTGGAGTGTATATAGGTACTGTGACGCACTGGGCAGGTTCTCTGCCCAGCAGTCGCTCGAGTTAGCTATCGCAAGGGGACAAGGGGGTGAAAGAAAAGGGGAACGCGGTGGACTTAGTAAAAGATAACAATTTAATAAATAAAGCAAAAGAACAGAAGAAAAGAAAAGACTACAAGTACTTAGAACTAGGCGCAATGCAGGAAAATAAAAGAAAAGCTAAACTAGAGAACGCAAAAGAAAAAGGGCTAAACTAGAGAAACGCAATATAAGGGGACGCAATGGGAGGGGACGCGATCAGCTGGGACTGACAGCTGATGTGGAGGGGTCGGAGGGGGATGTTTACTGGATGGGACTTGGTTT
>JARPRG010000951.1:0-14258 GCA_031001745.1 Hartigia nigra | reverse complement strand
GTCCTGTTGACATGCACTACCTTATCCTTATTATGATTCATTCGTATCTTAATGTTTCCGCGTTCTAATACTTCTATAATTTGATAGGGGCCCGTGTATTGATCGTCGAACTTGGATTTGTGGTTTTCGTTTAATAAATATATCCATTGTCCTGCGCGATATTCTCGAGGGTTTAATTTTCGATCGTAATAACCCTTTGATCGCTCCTTTGCGCTTATCAAATTATTTCTCGCTATTTGTCTTATGTCGCTGAAATTTTCTTTTATTTGTTCCACGTATTCATGATAAGTTCGAGTATCTTGAGAGGTAGGTCGGCTTGATGGTAATCGTGCTGATTTCCCGTATACTAATTCGTGTGGCGTGAACTTTGTCCCTTCGTGTACGCTAGTGTTATAAGAGAACATTGCCATTTCAATCAATTGGTCCCATTCCTTTTGTGTGGTAACGTAGTGCTTTAAGTATTCTATCAGAACATGATGCGATCTCTCGAGGGAACCATTCGACTGAGGGTGAAAAGCGGTTGTTTGATATTTCGTTATTCCAAAGGCTTTGCTTAGAGAGCGGATCAAAGTACTTAAAAAATTAGCTCCTTGATCGGTGAGTACAGACTTTGGTGCTCCAAATCGACAAACAAAATTTTTAGTAAATGCATCTGCTATCTCTTTAGACGTGGCCTCTTGTAGAGGTACTGCTATTGAAAATTTAGTCAAATCGTCTTGCATGGTTAATAAATATTGGTTTCCTTTACGTGTTTCAGGTAGTGGTCCTACTATGTCCATGGAGACTTTGTCAAAGGCATCTACGGATGTGTCGGTGAGTACCATTGGTTGTTTTGTTTTTATTCTAACTAATTTCTTCTTTTGACAACTCACACATTGTTGGATAAATTTTCGGATATCGTTTTTCATTCCGTCCCACATAAATCGTTCCTTTATTCGTGCATAGGTTTTAGTAATTCCCTTATGTCCTCCAATCAAGCTTTCGTGATTTTCCTTAATGATTTCATATCGGATTTCTTCAGTTGGGATTTCTATTTCATTTGAATGTATTATGATTTTTATGGAAACTTCGCGGAATATATTATATATTGAAGCCATTATTGTTTCCCAAGTTGTAGTAAGAAAACCTTTTGGCGATTTTGCCATTGCTATAACTGATATCCTTCGTTGCGTCAATAAATTCTTCAAAGTTTCTAATGCGGTAATCACAGTTTCAGTTCCTTCGACTATCATTAGGTAATACGAGACGTTCCCAATTTTTTCCAATATTATTTCTCCGGGTTCTAATGTCTTTTCTCGTATTGTTGGTAGTCGGTTATGATTTTGTAATTCTTTCGAGCCATCGTCTACCGGCTTTCCATGTTTATTTATAAACACTGCTATATCTCCTCTTTGTAATGCGATATGGTCGCGCACTTCAAGTATACGGCTGTTTGTCTGTAAGAAGTTTCCCGTGGATTCCTGTTCTACCGAATTTTCCTTGTTCTCGGATTCGACTGGTAGCTGCTCGATCTCGATGGATTGTGATAATTCTGAATTTTCATCACGATCTGCAGTTACATATGTATCTTCGCTGTAAGGAGTGCAATGTGTAGCAGGCACGGATGGCCTGTCTATCATAGGTTCCGAGGATTCGCTGGAATTGTCCATTGGTTGGTGTACGTCGGCTGTCACTAGCATATCGGTTATCTGTTCATCGTCGCTGGGGTCTGATTCCGCAAACAAGTATGATAATGGTAGAACCTGTGTTATCTCCGTTACTGGGTTTCGTGATAAGGCATCTGCATTGCCATTAATCCTTCCTTGCTTATACACGATGTTATATTCGTATTCGGCCAATTTAAGCCGCCATCGGACCAATCTTGATGTCGGATCCTTAACTCGGTGCAACCAAAGTAAAGGCCTATGGTCAGTGACTAGGGTAAACTTTGTCCCGTAGATATATGGTCGAAACTGTTGTACTGCGTAGACTATTGCTAATAATTCTTTTTCCGTCGTTGAGTAATTGCATTCGGCTGGATTTAATAACCTTGAAACGTAAGCACACGGTAGATCTTGCCCTATCTTTCCCTGGCTCAAGATTGCTCCTATTGCGTAACCTGAAGCATCAGTTGTGACGTTGAATGGTTTAGCGTAATCAGGATATTGTAAAATTGGTTCTCGGCATAATTCTTCTCGTAGTTGTTCAAAAGCTTCCTTCTGTGCGTTTTGCCATTGGAATTCGACTCCGGCTTTTAGTAATTGCGTAAGCGGCTTGGCTTTCTTGGAAAAGTCCTTAACGAATCGTCTGTAGTATCCTGCTAGTCCGAGGAATTGCTTAATATTCTTTGGATTTCGGGGAATTGGAAATTTGCTAACGGCTTCGAGTTTCTTTGGGTCCGGTTTTACGCCTGTTTCACTTATGACGTGACCTAGGTAAATTACCTCTTTTCGTAGGAATTCGCATTTATCGGGTTGTAGCTGTAAGTTGGCTTCTCGCAGTCTGGCAGCTAATTTTTGGAATTTGATTTGGTGTTCCTCCAGTGAGTTGGCGTATATAACAACGTCATCCAAATATACAAACATTTCGTTACCTTGAAGCCCGACTAAAGTTTGATCCATTAGTCTTTGGAATGTTGCGGGTGCGTTTTTTAGTCCAAAGGGCATTCTAGCATATTCGTAATGACCATGTGGTGTAGAAAAGGCTGTTTTGTGTCTACTATTTGGATCCATAGGAATTTGATGAAATCCGGAAGCAAGATCGAATATTGAAAAATATTTTGCTCCACCCAATTGGTCCAGTATCTCTGTAATGTTTGGCAGTGGGTAGGCGTCGCTTTTTGTTTTTTCATTCAAGTTCCTAAAATCGATTACGAGACGCCATCTTTTGTTTCCTTGAGAATCTGCTTTCTTCGGTACGACCCATAAAGGAGAATTATAAGGTGAATCTGATGGTTCGACAATCTTCTGTTGCAACATTTCGGATACCTGTTTCTGTATCTCTTGTTTGTGAATAACTGGAAATCTGTATTGTTTCGTGTTAATTGGGACTTCATCTGTTGTTATTATTTTATGACTGGCTTTATTGGTTGCCTTTAAGGGTTCTCCTGGGATATAGAATACGTCTGCATTGAGTTCGATTATATTGTTGATACTACGTTTCTCCTCTTGATTCAGGTGATCTAACCTTAACAAATTCTTGAGTTTTGCGATTCTTGACTCCGATGAAATCGCTTGAATTTTTAAGGGAATTTGTTTTTGGCTCTGTTTCTTTTTTTTCTGATTTAGTATTTGCTCCTTTTTCTCGTGATTCCGTGGATCTCCTTCTTTATGACTCAGTGATTTTTCTTTTTCCCCATGACATGGTAAATCTTCGTTTATACGACTCAGTGGACTCAGTGAATTTGCTCTACTTTTACGACTCGGTAAATCTTCATTTTTATGACTCAGTGGACTCAGTGGATTTGCTTTACTCTTACGACTCAGTGAATTTTCTTCTTCCTCCTGACATAGTAAATCTTCGTTTCTACGACTCAGTGGACTCAGTGATTGTGTTTTACTCTTACGACTCAGTGAATTTTCTTTTTCCTCATGACATAGTAAATCTTCGTTTCTACGACTCAGTGGACTCAGTGGATTTGCTTTACTCTTACGACTCAGTGAATTATCTTCTTTCTCATGACATAGTAAATCTTCTCTTTTATGACTCAGTGGACTCAGTGGATTTCTTGACACCTCAGTGCCGTTGGCTTCTTCGACTGCTTCGAGTTGCAGTGGTGATAAATTCAATTTGACTGCTTCCTCTAAACTGTTTATAGCTTCCACATATGCCCTGTTATTTCGATTGGTGACGTAAGCCTGTCCTAAGAAGACTCCCGTCACTGTTTGAATCCTAGGGATACATCCAACCTTTAATGAACTAGGAACTAGTGGAATACTGATGACCTTCTTTGACCGCGGTGGTAGAACAATTTCCTCTTCCTCATAAAATGGGACGTATGTTGAACCGATTATTACCTGACGGTCCCTATAATCGATCTTTGCATCGTTGTCTTTAAAAAATGAGGAACCTAAGATACCTTCTTGAGGAATGGGAAAGTCATTAGATACTATATGGAATTCAGTGCGGATCCCGAATATTCTTACTGTTGCTTTCCCTAAGGTGCTCATGACTTCGGGAGTGATTCCGCTGATCTGACATGTTGTAGTATCGTAGACTGCGTTATTCGCTAATGCGCTTTCCTTCAATAGGTTTATCTCGGCTCCCGTATCTATCATAACGACTATGGGTGCTGATTCCGTTGGTTCGGATAAGGATATACTAGGTACCGCGTCTGTCTGGTAATTGATTACATGGATTCTGTGTTCTCGATCTCGGTTATTGAAATAGGCGCGTTCCGGGTAATCTTTGTTCCCTCTCGTTGTGCGCCCGGCGTACGGAGGGATGACTCGTTTCCCTGCTGTGATTTATTTTGTTCCCTTTGCGAGTCATCGCGTCGTGCATTAAAGTACGCTCTTTTCCTACATTCGTCGATCGTATGGCCCAAATTTTTACAATAGTTACAAGTCTTGTCGGGTTTATAAGGACCTTTGGGATTTCTTTGTATATGAGGCGGTACGCCGTGTTTCTTCCAGCAGTTTCGTATGTCGTGCCCTATCTTTTTGCAATATTCGCAGTGCACCTGTTGTTCCTTAACGTGGTTGATTCTAGGGTTTCCTTTTTGTGGATTATTATTTGGCCTGGTTAAAAGAGGAGGAGGCTCATTTCGTTGAAATCGTGACCATGTGGTTTGCGATCGTTCTAGATTAAAAAGTTCGTCGCGAGCTTTCATCTCTTGCTCTGCGTTGATGGCCATTGAAATAGCCTTTTTGAATGTTGTTGCTTGTCCCATCGGTATATGTATTCCTCTCCTAAGACCTCTGATGAAGCATTTGATTGCCTCATTGTGCGTATCGTTCCGGAAAATTTCCGTTTGTGGGCCGCCATTCTTTTCGTAAGCGTCCTGTATCTGTGCCACAAGGATTTTGACCCTATTGCTATATTCTACCACGTCCTCGTTGCGTTTCTGAAGTACTTGCCCTAGTTGTCCCTGTAATTGAGCTATAGAATGCGTGGGGGAATAAATTAACTCGAGACAGCTGATTAAACTACGGATATCGCGAATATCTTCGTCTTCAATTGCAATTTTAGCTTGACCCTTTAATCTAGTGAGTATCAATCTTGTAAGGCTTGGCTCGTTGTGTACTCCTACGAGTCCTAGTGCTTCCCTGCAGCCTCTGTCAAATGTTCGAAGCGGAATATTCTTTCCATCGTATTCCGGCACAACTTCTAATGCGTCTTTTAGGGAAATAGGCGCTGATGTGATCATCATGGGAAACTGTAATTGCGGCAAAGATTTACTTTGATTTTCTTGTGTTTCAGGTCCGACTGGCCTTTCCCGTCGTCCTGACGGCTCTGGATGTTCCGTCGTTGCACGATCTTCCGTGCCCCGTGAAGTGGATGGAATTACATGAGCTGAACGATCTTCTGGATTCATTGCTACTTCTGGTGTTGCTTGGCGATCTTCTTGACTCCGCGTTTTTACGACCATTCCTTCCCTTTATGCAGAATAAAATCCCACCGCTGCCACCAAAAATTTTTTTATGTTACGGCCCGGTTTCAGGTAAGAGAAAATTTTATTGCCTTCGCCTTGGGTTTTTGGTCGAATCGCGATTTTTCTTCTGATTTCCGGATTTCAGAAGTGAATGTGAACACGCGATATATAATGTAAACAACCAAAATCGCAGGGATGCTCAACCGCCTTGTTGGGGCAGGTGATACTTTGGACAGGCGTTCCTCCTGGCGTCCTCGTCTCTGGATTTTCCCGCACTAGAGGGAGGTCGACCTCTGCGGCTGACCACTGTTGGCACTCAGATAGCTGGATCTATAAGACGAGCCCTGTCCGCGAATCAACGCGGCAGTTCGCTGTTCCTATATGCTACTCTTTGAGAACCCCCAAAGCGGTCAGGTGTACGGGAGCGAGAGGGTTTTTATGATCGTCCCCGTTAGAGTACCTGCTTCGTGTACACACGACAGGTGCCAGTGACGATCCTTTTCCTTCGAGAGATGATGTTCGCCAGGTGTCTCTTCCTTGTCGTAACGGTGCCGATAACGTTTGTTGACGCGAGAGTTAGATTTTTGACATTTGGGTATCCTAAGAACCGTTTTGATTGTCTAATCGTTACTCGCGTTTTATTGGGATCTTCCTGCGTCGGTTAGGTACTGAAGTACTTAAAGGTCTGGTCGTCTGGTTGCTCCGCTCAGTGTTAGAGACAGTTGCGGGAGGTAGTAAAATCTACAAGTGCTTAATAATAGAGGATTTATTACCTTGCTGATCCTTGTTGCTCTTTGATTCTTGTTGCTCGTGCTGAATGATTTCTGGTGATGAGTATTGCAGCGTGTTGAAGGATGTATAGATTATGACACAATGAATCTTGTATTTTACAAGTTACGAATATTTATTCACTTTAAGCGAAATGTACATAAGTCACTTTTATTTTATTTCGCGCTTAGTTTTTATTCTATTTTTATTCGCACTTAGATTTTATTCGAGTCAAGCACTTGATGGGATTAGGGATTCTAATTCGAACGGACTGAGATTTGAACTGATTCAGCACCGACTGCGCTGAATACGACTAACGCTCCGGAGATACTGCTCGATAACTACTGGCGGAGTAACTGACTGCTCTTGAGAAACTGCTGGTGCTGGTTGAGAAAAACTTGAATCTGAATCTGTAACCTCCTTTCTGATCTCTGACAGGGCCCTTATATACGCCTAGGGCGAGTGCACACGGCACCAAGGAATGTGCTATGTGCTATGTGCCTTTGTACATAAGGAGTGGAGGGGATTAACAGGATACGACTCTTAATATGTGGATTGCATCACATATGGTTTTGTATATACTGGGTTCGCGAATCACCAATCAGCGGTTCGCGTGAAAAGTGGGGGTTATGTGCCGCTGTACATAAGGAGTGGAAGGGGCTTACGGGATGTGACTCCTGGCATATGGAATGTTGTATATAGGCAGGAAATAGCTTATGTGACTTATAGCATATGGAATGATACATAGGCGGGAAGTAGCTTATGTACTACATAGTATATGGGATGCTGTACATAGGCAGGATGTAGCTTATGTACTACATAGTATATGGGATGCTGTACATAGGCAGGAGGTAGCTTATGTACTACATAGTATATGGAATGGTACATACTAGGTACAGGATGAGAATTATGGTATATGGCAGATATGTATATATGTGTATATACACACATATATGTATATATATATGTCTTGGCAGGAGATGACTTATATATATATTGGAAGTTATATAATGGAGTGTATATAAGATGGCACGTGGAGGGTTTGATGAACTTGAGAGGTAGGGATAGCAAGTGCTATATAGGACCCATGTGGGGGGGGTGGGGGTGAAGGACCCTAGGAATTTGAGGGATCAGTATATATATATATATATATATATACACGACGCGCATGCGAGGGTAAGTGACCTTAGAAATTTGAGGGATCAGTTTACATAGCTGACCCGCGTACGAGGGTAAGTGACCCCGAGAAATAGGAGAATTAGGCCATATGGTATAGGAAGTGCTTGACTGTCGCAACTACTAGCTATAGTGTATGCTATTGGTTACGTTGTACGAAATATAGTAATAGTAAGATAGCGCTTATACGATGTAGAATTGAAGCTATGTGATAGGCTATCTCGTATAAAATGATATAGTAATGTTGTAATATAATGAAATAGTAAATAAGTAAAATTATTGAATTAGGGGTTAGCATTGGTAGAAATTGACATAAGGATTCTTATACATATTATTTGGTTAGTACTTAATCTATAACTTATCGAGACGCTAAAGTGGGAGTGTCCAAGAGGCTGCGGCCGGAACAGCTGCGGCCGTAACACCTCCCCCCTTAAGAGTGGAACGAGTCCTCTCGTTCTTGCTCAGGTGGGCGCGGTGTCAGGATTTCCTCGACTTGGTTGTTTATGGATGATGGTGCTGGATTCTGTGTTGATTGCAAAAGTCCGCCGACAATGTTGGTCATGGTCCCATGTAGCAGGTGGTATCCTTCCAAACGATCGTTTGTCTGGTTGTAGTTCTGGTTACTGGGATGAGCGACTGCGTGCTCGTTACCAGAGTGAGCGACTGCGTGCTCATTACTCATGGACGTATATGTCTGGCATGTGACTATATTTTCGTATGTCACGGTGCCGTTTTCGACATTGATGGTTGCCCTTGGACCTTCGTCTGATACGTGGGCATTTTCGTAAATGGTTTCCAGATTTGTTTGAGGTTGCATGATTTCATACACTGGATTATGGTGGAAATTTATATTTTCTTGCGCCAAGAATTCGTCGATCATATCCAAGTCTGTCATGGGCTCTGGAGCAGTAGTTGTATTAATGTGATTGCCTGGCGCCATTATTTGCGAGTCAAATGGAGGGGCTAGGTCTTCGGCAAATCCAACTTCCCAATATTGCGTCATTGTCCGCTCGAGTTCCCTCATGGTTGCATCTGGACTTCCTGCGCCAGGTGCATGAAGGATGGGTCTGACCATCCTTTGATAAAAACCGTCCCTGTCCAAGTCCCATGGTGCCTCTCGTGCTAGTTGGTCGATGACCACTGTGTTGAAAGATAGCGCGATGATATGGCTGTGATGCGCCACCCACTCAGGAGTGATGTATGCGGGCATTTGGTTGGGTTCCATTTTGTTTCGCGACACTCACTCAGCACTTTCCGCGAAAAGATATTTAGAAATGTAAGAATATAGGTTGCAAATTTTAAACACTATCACTATAATTATTAGCACAAACAAATTATTTTGATAGTGGGCCACAGAAGGTAGACACTTTATCACTGTAATTGTTAATTGTAATTGCTCGCACTGTGTCGCCGATAATCCTCAAAGACTGAAGGTGCACTTGTTTACTATGCGTCTGCACTATATAATGACTTATGCTGGAATGAGCCTTGAAGGGTTGCTGGAGGGTCCATGGCGGTCCGCAGAACATAGCTGCGGTAGAAGGGGTGTCCTATGCTGGCCGTGCATAGCTCTGGCTCCCCTAAGGATGTAATGTTTATGTCGACCATATGGTCGGGCGAGTCAGCGAAGAATTCCCCTTGCAGTATGGGTCCACCTGTTGCTCCAGAATCCCCTAAGGATGTAATGTCTATGTCGCTCATAGGATTAGGATGAGTTAGCGAAGAGCTCCCCTAAGAATGTGTCCACCTGTTCCGGAAGTTAGTGAATGGGATTGCCTTATATGGTAATTCTTTTACCGGGGGGTATGCGTAATGTAGTATACGCTGCCAGCCTGCTCGTGGTTGCTGGCAGATGCGGTGTCCTGCTGCTGTAGGTGTGGATATAGGCGGTCTTCTTGTTTGTTTATTCTTGTCACTTCTATTTCTTCTGTCGCTTCCGTCTTCTTTAATGTATCCGTCTGATTTTCTTTAGTGGCTTCTCTATGTTTAAAGTGTAATAACAGTGTTGTGATTGAATCCCAGAGTGCTCCGAGTATCCATAAGCTCCATCCGTATAAGGAGTGTAACGCGTATCCATTGATTACCGTGTCGATAATAAATTTAATTATCTTTATCGTAATCCAGATTCCTATCATTCCTGCACTTATTGTTCCGAATCCTGTGAACCAACCCCACAAGTGTGCCCATGTTGAGTCGGCTATTTTCCTGATGACATCTTCGTCAAGGAGATGCATAATGGATATTCCTTGGGGGGCAACTTGTTGTCCTGTTATTCCCCTAGCGAGGGTGTTTAGGATGGCTGGTTTCTCCGCTGGAAACATTATCCTATCGCGCATTTTGTCAAGATCTTTTTCTGAATATATACCGGAAGTAGCAAGTGGTCCCGGGTTTGTATATTTCCAAGTAGCTCGCGTGTCGGGCTCAAGCGTAATTGGAGCTATTGCTTCTGTGGGATGCGGTAATAATTTTATCCAAGTTCCTTCGATGTTGTACATTGGTGAGATTAAAGGATTACAATCTACTTGAGTGCCTGTTTTCATTAACATGTGGCTTCGTGGCGACATGTACATACTTCGATTTCCTTGGAATACTGGTAGTTGAAGGTAACATTCTTCTGTTCTTCTTACTTTTACCTCTACTGGGATACATTTAATTATGTGTACCACTTCTCCCGCTGTCACTGCCATGTGGCCAGCTGACTTGGTTATTTGATACGCGAATTCGTCGGGCATTATTGTCGCGAGAGTCAGTGCATTTTCCAAAATTTTCTTCTCTAACCTGCAGCGTTGTATTAACACACTACGATATAGCAGAGTCATTTGATTTCTTATATGTTTTTCGAGAAAAACGAATTTAGTGTTAACGTAGGTCAGAATATCTAAATTGGTTGTTGATACTTGTCGTCTTCTTAGAAATATTTCGGATTTCTTTATTTCTAGAAAGAATAGCTTTGGATGTTCTGTGCGGATTAATGTATAACCACATACCTTCCGAAATCCCTTCTTTGCGAGTGCAAATGTGATGTCTCTTGTTGTCAGTGAATATATTTCTTGCACCTGATCTGGTTCGGTTGCGTTATCATATATTATTTTTGCCATTCCTTCGTATAAGACGTCGTATTCCCTAAAGTCGCAAGTGTGAATTGGCATAGGGGCCCAGAATGTGTGTCCCCCTTCTATATCCATGCATGATCCTTCCATTAAGTAGCACTGAGCTCCTGATTGTAGTATCAATTGATTGGAATCGAGTTTTGCTGCTGCGTAGTAATCTCTTAGTGATATTTTAAGTACTGCTTGTACTATTACGTTGTGCCATGTGCCATAAGGATCGGAGTATTGTGCTCCGTTGCAGCCTCCGTCATGTCCTATACTTCCGGCGAGCGTAAGGCTTCGTGTTGACGTTTGATTTGCGCGCAGTCCGCTGACAACGGTGTCAGGCGAGTGTCCGTAGGCTTTAATCAGATGCATACGTGCGCATTCGTCATGCGAGATGTCCGCGATGTATTCCATTCTACCGTTGGCTACCACTGATACATGGGAGTGCATTCCGCAGTAGTATATAGTTCTGTCAATCTCAATTTTGCATTGTATAACATGTACGTTTGAGTAGGCGGATAATTGTAAGAGTTGTAAATGCGTTTCTCGTATTGTAGGCTCGGTGTTGGGGATTTGGCAGTTTCCGACCCGTAGTAAGGATGTAGTGGTGATGTTCATGTTTCCTGAACCGCAGTCATAGGCGACCAGTCCAAAGACCGGGTTTAACAGTACTAGGAATAGCACTGTTTTCCACATCTAAAATTCATAACACGTAATTATTATATTATGATCAGAATGATTTTTCCTTTTTTTTTTTTTCTGGTCGAGGGGATAGTGTGGTTTTTTTTTTTTTTTTTTTTTTTTTTTTAATCGTCGGATTCTGTCGAATAGCCTGATTCATATTCTTCCGTATTTATTGGTGGTACGTCATCCCGTTCTAGGTAGTTAGGCAATGCCAACGTTGCCATTTCTTCATCCCTGATATCTTGAAATACTGCCTGGTGGAGGCCCACCATATGGTGTCCCATATTCATACCGTCCATCCCTTGCATGGAAATCCATGTAAAATCATATTCTTCGTGATAGTCAATTCTGCTGATTCGAAATTCCTTGTTGATGACTTCGTTATGAAAATATCGTGATACAACGAAAGACCAATGTAATCTGCCACGAGGGCGTACTCGGTGTAGTCCACATGGGAGAGCCATACATCTTGTCGTGGCAAAGTGATAGGCCAGATGGTACGTGTGGTTTTTAGATACAGTGGCGTATCCTCCTTCATCGATAAGGGCTACTTCATAGTAATCTCCATCATAGTAGTCAACTTGTCCTCTTATATAGGTATCATCGTGTCTAACTACGACGACCATAACTCGGTCTCGGTCGGCGTCGGAGATTTCCATCGGAGGAAGGTTGAACCGATAATAGATTTGCATGGCAGCCTTGAATGATGCGTAATCCTTTTCGTATTTTTGTGGTCTGACGTAGAAAAGAGTTGGCGTAAAGCACGCTGTGACTAGTACCTTTGTACCGTGTTCCTTTAATTCTTCATGAGAGAGAGAGGGTATCAAGTCTCCGGGGTGTAGTATCTGGTGAGGCGATGTCATGATGGCTTTCCTGAAATTGCCGATTTTATCCTTGATTTTTATCTTAATTTAGTATCGTGCATTCCTTCGTGCTCTTGTAGCGTTAATGGAGATGTTCTGGTAGGAGTTTCATGCGTGACGGATAGCAGGCATATGTCTTCCACGTCCAATGTTCTATGTACTGCATAATTTCTGGTTATGAGGTCCTGTTCTACACATCTCCCATCACAGGTAAATAGAGATATCCATAATATTTTATACTGTTTGTTCACATATTTTACCTCCATTCGTGATACTTGACCCGTTACTTCGCGATCAAAATGTTTACATATTTCGAGGGTCCAACGTAGCTGTCCCTTTGGGTGTATCCGGTGTAGACCGCATCTTACTGCTAGGCCGCGTTTTGTCCCGAAATGGTAAGCGACGTGGAATACCTTCGTAGCGTGTACAGTGGCATAACCTCCTTCGTCGATCAGCAGCATTCGGTAAAATGTGCCGTCGAAGTGTTTTACGCGAGCTCGGAGGTATTCATGATTGATCCGTATCACTGCGACTCTAATCTTTTCATAGTCGTCGGGATGGATTCTTAAATGGTGAGCGTTCAGTAGGTAGTGCGATTGTAATTCCAGCTTGAAGAGCGCGTAATGGCTCTCGAACCTCTCTGGTCTGACGTAGAAGTGTGAAGGCGTTAAACATGTAGTTACGATTACGGTGGACCGTGGCTCGGCCACCTCTTGGTACGAGATGTCTTGTATCGAATTTCCAGGTGTCAGTATGAATTGCGGGATCATCTTATGTCTCCTGAAACGATGCGTTTCTTTTTAATGCTACTTATCATGCAATGCCTCCCCCCATCTCTTACTATGGTTATAGGGTGATTCTTCAAATCGATTGGTTCCATATAGAAAGTATCTATTTTCTTATATAATGGGTTTTGGATTTTTCTTCTCCTCTGTAATTACTCCTCTGGTTCATCTTCGCGTTCGTCGTTCATTGTAGGTAAATCCTCCAGATAAATAGTTCCTCTACTTGCGCGACCCGTTGATACTAAAAGTTGTCCGATTGACTCCTGATTGTGGCTCCTCTTGAGTGTGACCCATGTTGTTTCTAAAGCCAGACTTGTATATATGCTATCTACCAGCATAACATTGGATAGCACTTCCTGAGCGAAGAATCCGCAGACCGCTGGCGGCCAAATTGTAGTGTTAACTGGTCGTATGCGGAATAACGAGCATCGTATTGCGAATCCCTTATGTATGGCAAAACGAGGCGTTATATAGTATACATCGCTCGTGGGTACCGTCGTGCATCCCCCTTCGTCTATCAGCTCCACTAGGCATCTTAATGGGTTTATAGTCATAACTTGGGCTCTCTCGAAGTGGTTTTGCCAACGTATTACCACGCTATTAATTTTCTGGTAGTCCTCGGGTCGTATCTTAAAATCGGATCCGTATGTTTGGTATGATAGGCTCATTGCTACTCGGAAGCTTGCGTGTTGGTCTTCGAGTCGTTGAGGCCTAACGTAAAAATGTGTTGGAGTGTTGCATCTGCTGATTATCACCGGGGTGTTTGGTGCGCTTATTTCTTGATGCGATATTCTTTGTATTCTATGCTCGGATGTCTCGATGACAATGGGGTCCATGGTTACGTGTTTCCTGGAAGGGTATGTGCTATTTTAGTCCTGTTGACATGCACTACCTTATCCTTATTATGATTCATTCGTATCTTAATGTTTCCGCGTTCTAATACTTCTATAATTTGATAGGGGCCCGTGTATTGATCGTCGAACTTGGATTTGTGGTTTTCGTTTAATAAATATATCCATTGTCCTGCGCGATATTCTCGAGGGTTTAATTTTCGATCGTAATAACCCTTTGATCGCTCCTTTGCGCTTATCAAATTATTTCTCGCTATTTGTCTTATGTCGCTGAAATTTTCTTTTATTTGTTCCACGTATTCATGATAAGTTCGAGTATCTTGAGAGGTAGGTCGGCTTGATGGTAATCGTGCTGATTTCCCGTATACTAATTCGTGTGGCGTGAACTTTGTCCCTTCGTGTACGCTAGTGTTATAAGAGAACATTGCCATTTCAATCAATTGGTCCCATTCCTTTTGTGTGGT
>JARPRG010000949.1:0-14629 GCA_031001745.1 Hartigia nigra | reverse complement strand
TACAGTCGGGGTTTTCGGCGGTCGCGACTCGATACACTTTCCTCTCAAAACGCGGTCGCGGGGTCGTCTCGCGGCTATCCACCCGACGGGTAAAGTCTGAAAGGCACTCACCGGTACTCCCTCGGTAGCCTGGTCCGTCTCGTCTTCCGTCTGTCCGTCCAAAATCAAATTCAAAAAAAGGATAGCCGGGTCGTCAGTCCAGGTCACTGCAGTCCAAAACCAGAGAAAGTCCAAAAGAAAAGTCCAAATCGAAAGCCAGTCGTCCAACTCCACAAAACCACCAAAACACACAGAGATACTTTTTGAAAAAGAAACCACAAAACGCGAGATTTCGGAAAAACCGGTTAGCCCGTTCGTGATCCAAAAACGAAGTGGCCCCCCCTAGGGCCCCCCGGCCCGAGGATCTCCGGAGAGGCCCGAGTCTTCCCGAACTCGTTCGCTACCCCCCGCCTCGGTCCGGTCTTCGCTTCCCCGCTCCGCTCTCCCTCCGTGGTGACCATCCTTTCGGCGTTCCCAGCCCAGCAGTCCGTAGGCTACGCCGAACTTTCCCGAGCTTTACCGATCTCCGGACTCGGCCCTGCCGATCTTACTCCCCGGCTTCCCCGGGCCACGGTCCTCAGCCGCCGTGGTCATTCCGTCGGTAGCTCTTGTCGGCGACACGGCTCTCTAGTCCCTTATTCTCCTTATGGAACGGGCCGTCCCGCGGACGCCACGTTACAGCACACAGGAATGCTTTTATTTTAAGAAATTTTTCATAGATCTATTGCAGCTACGAGATAACTTTATATCACGACTTATGAAGAGTTAGCACATTTTCATCGCGCATTTGCATAAGCGAAACTCAATTTCATGCGGGTTGAATGTATTGTTTCTCAACAATTTGAAGTTTGTCAGTCAGAGTGGTCTGATTTAGCACCACCAATTGTACATATGGAACTGTATAAAGTAAAAAATACTTTTTGCTCAAAATATGTTTATATTTATTTAATTATAAAATTATATAAAAATGATTAGATTTAACTTTTTTTCCAATCAACTTTGCCCGAGTTCTTCTTCTTCTTTCATAAGTTTTAAAATTGCAATCTTCTCTCTGCTTCGGCGATTTTCATTTTTTTGGCGTGAAGCTGTCGCTGCTGCTCAATTGCTTCTCGCAGTCGTATCAGTCTTAATTCTTTTTCACAACGAATGTTCTGAAAAGCAATTCGTTAGTTTAATTGCAATGTGAATAGTTGTTCGTAAAACAACTGCCTTTATTGCTGAACTACCTGTCATATATTATACAATATCGCTTAAGTATATACGTAGTTTTGTACAAATCGGATGAAATAATTAAGAATGATCATGCAACATTATTCAGATACAATGTTCACTCGACCAGCAATGTAATTGATATCAGCAAACTTTCATTGATATTCCTGATCTTATTATTGTATTTCATAAGCTTTCTTTTTACCTCTAGGCTTTGATGACTCGATGATCCTCTTTTCTTCGTTGATGATGCAGGGTACAAAGAGTTTGGCCTAAGACTATGGTCCTCCAGATATGGTACATCATCTGTTTCATTACAAATGTCTTCATCCTGATCCTCAGAATGCTGGGGTAAACTTTTGCTTATTGAATAGCTGGACCCTATGTTATCTGTAAACGTGAAAAATATTTTTTTCTAGCACCATAGAAGAATGGTAACAATTGTGTATTTATATAGTAATATCATTCTCTTTCGAATGCAGCTGTGCTGCCAAATGGGCACTTGATTTCCACATCTACGTTTTCAGTTGCTGTATCAATCAATAAAATCCATGACTGGATCGACCCATTGTACAGGTGCAGGTCCTCCACCAGTCATAAGACGTTGATGTTTCATTATTGTTGTCAGCTTTCGTTTCCTAAGATGTTTTTTGATAAAACAATTATAAGAATAATTCAAAAGATCAAAATACGTATGTGTAGCCGAGTTAAGGCCCCTTCCCCTTATAAGAGAATGCATGCACGGGCCCTTAATATGAATTGTATAAAACAAAAAGAATGGCAGTGAATTTTGAATTAGAGCAAAATCATGCAATAACTCGATTAAGTATGAACAAAGTAGTCAATACTTACTCTTGCTTGAGATTGTCCCAGCACTTCTTCAATTGTTTGCTAGTACGTGGTGTACACCCTTCACTTATGAACTTTCTCGTGATCTGTTCCCAGGCGTTGGCTTTTTCTTTCAAATCAACAGCACCAGTTCTCTTACAGTCAATGACACTTTCTTCTGATATTAGCTGAGTTAATAGCAGTCTTTCACGGTCAGTGTAGTGAATGCTTTTTTCCTGATCCATTATTCGCGACGCTATTTTCTCTTAACTCTTCTGAACAATTAACTTTGGCACTTCTCGACACTTTGGACTGCTTTGGACGCAACCTGCACTCGACAGTGAAGCGGTTTGAATTAGTTCCAAATATAGCTGAGTGGCGCTTCTGTCTGCAGTCCTGCCACCATAGGCAGTTATATGACCCTAAATATACCGTCCTTCTGGAAGGGAGAGCCGAGGCGTGACTATGAAATAAGGACGCCTTAGAGATTGAAGGAAGCCTTCATCAAGGCGTCCTTCATCCTTAAGATAAGGACGGACTATGAATACGGCCATTAGGTACCTGACAGGGTGTTGTACGCGGTAGAGCAGTTACCACGCTGCGATCTGTTGAGACTCAGCCCTTGGCTTGGGGATTCGTCTTGTCGATTGCACGAGACCCCCCCGGGGAGCGAAGAAGGAAGAAAATCTTTTTCTCTTGTACGGCCGTCCAAGCGTATGCGCCAGGAGGGACTTGGTAATATTTTCCAAAGGCTCGAGACTCGAGCGGAATACTGCGCGTGCTTGCTCAAGAATAGAATATAATGCAATGAAAATTTGTATGAAACTGTGATTTCTTTATTTATAAGAATATATAATAACAAAATAAGAAATTTTTTTTGGTACGCAACAAATCAAATGCCAGGTTTTGTTTTTCTATACTTTACAGATACTATTAATTCAGAAAAGTCTTATCTCAACGACAAATTTACTGAGAATAACGGATAATTGCACATTATGATTATTGCACACACAATGTGCAATCGGTCTGGCATGGATTAACCAAACCCTACCTATCCTTATCTTTTTTTTTTGTTTTTTTTTCTTCGTGGGGGAAATCTTCCAAAGACACCCCGGCCCCCTTTGGGGAGGGACCGGGGTAGTGCTGGATTCTTACCTGCTAAAACCCCCACGGTGGTCCACACCTGGCTCATCAGGGGGGCCCCGGGATCTCATATGAACACAACCGGGACCCCCCTACCTACGCCTTATGGCCCCACACGTTCCCCCCTACCGGGGGGGGACCTACATCTTCGGCAGCGTGGAGGAACCACTCCCCACGCTGCCACCTCCTAGCCTGCCACGTGCAATGGCCGCGAAGTCCCCAATACTTCGCGGCCTGTGGCTTAACCCGTCGCCGGCGTAGGCGTCCCCCACCCCCCACCCGTGACCGCCCAAGGGCCTCACGAGCCCTTTCGGCGTCCTCCTTCTGCCAGACAACAGCCTCACAGAAGGAGGACACCGCATTCCAGTTCCTCTCGCTGCCCACCATCGCCTTAACGACAGCGGGCAGCGAGAGGTCCTCCCCTATAACGCCGACCAGGGCACCGCGCTCCCTGCCAAAGGCAGGGCACACCTCCAGGGTGTGCTGCGCAGTGTCCCGGTCGGCTCCACAGTGGTGGCAGCGTGCCGTCGCCTCCCTCCCGATTCGGTGCAGGTACTCACCGAAGCACCCGTGCCCGGTGAGCACCTGCGTGAGGCGGAAGCTCAACCTTCCCCAGCCGCGTCCTAGCCAATCATCCCAATTGGCCAGGATCGCCCCGACAGTCCGATGGCCGGCGCTGTCCTCCAGTCTACTCCTCCACTCGGCCAGAGCGTCCTGCCGGGCCCGGAGCCTCAGGGCTGTCTCCTCTCGTGCTGGCATGGGGTCACCCCCTCGACCACCTCGACCCACACGGGTCGCCCAATACATCTCCGCGGCTTTCCTTGCGAGGAGGTCAAAGGGGATCACCCTTGCCCGCACCATCGCCGCCCTCGCGGAGATCGTGCGATATCCCCTAATAACCCTCACGGCCAGCCGCCTCTGCAGCCTCTCCACGCCGGCCCACCATCGGCGGCCAGCCGCGAGGTCCCTAGCCCACACAGGTGACCCGTATAACACAACAGATCGCACGACCCCCACCTAGAGGCGGCGAACCTCCTCCCTATGGCCACCGAGGTTCGGGAGCAGCCGCGCAAGTGCAGCAGCCACCCCCGCCCCCGGTCCCCCACGCCCACGAAATGTGCCCTGAAGCTTCAGTGGCTGTCCAGGGTGAGACCGAGGTACCTCATGGTCTCCCCGATCTCCGCCTGAGCCCCTCCGATCTCGATCCGCGCCCCTGACGGGGGCGGGCCGCTTCGCGCACGGTCATACACCCATATCGCCTCCGTCTTCTGCGGAGCGACCCGCAGCCCGAGGGCACGGATCGCCGCGACGACACGCGCCACCCCCACTTCCGCCAGCCGAATGGCCCTCCCCCAGGAGGTCTCACCGGCGAGGACCAGTGTGTCATCAGCATAACAAACCAGCCCTACGCCGTGTGGCAGGCCGACCCGCAATACAGCGTCATATGCAAAGGCCCACAGGGTCGGGCCCAGAACCGACCCCTGCGGGACCCCACATGCTACCTCCCTTCTATGTGGGGTCCCTTCCCTATCCCGGTATACCACCGTCCTCCCATCCAGGTAGGACCGGATCAACCTCCTAATATAGGGGGGAACCTGGTGATATTGCAGGCCCCCCCTAATCGCATCCCAGTGGAGGGTGTTGAACGCATTCACAATGTCCAGACTAACCGCCAGCGACACCCCCCCCCCCCCCCCCGGGAGGCTACCTCCCACGAGACTACCTATCCTTACCTAGCCTAACCTAATCTAACCAACCCTAATCTAATCTAACCAAACCTTGCAACCGTGGGAATCTATACCAACCTAGCCAATCCAATATCCTGTAGTGTTAGTTGATATTTTTTTTAAATGTATAGACGAGACTATAGTCTTTGGGAAATATGAACGATAGTCCGTAAATAGATAATGTATTTTGGTTCAGGGCTGATGAGAAGCAGTTTGCGCTAAGGATAGGTTAACAACTACCTTATAGGGATACTATGTATTGGATTAATGTATCATAATATCTTTGTTGGTTAGGTTATGGTTTTTCTAGCGGAAATGATTAGGATTTGTGCTGTCAAGGAATATATCTATTCAGATTTTCTCTTATATTAGTGATGAACAGAAAGTATGGTAACGACGCCAAAAGGTGATGGAGACAATTATCCATAAATATAATGTATGGTAATTGTAAGGGAAGATTGAATAAGGATTGTCATATGGAAAGTGTCATGATTAGGATTAAATTGTGACATTGATATGAGTGATAAGAAACTTGGCGTAAAGGTAATATTTGAAAGGTAAATGGTAGCGGAGACACGTGGAATACGTGTAAAAAGCGAAAGAAAGTAATTGGGAATCTGAAATAGTAAATAGGAATCGATAAGTATAAATAATTTATGACATCATCGATGATTTTATAATAAATGAATAAGAAAGAAGTATGGATACATCTGGATAGCGTATAATGTTATTTGTTGGAATATAAGAACTTATAACTAGTTAGAATTCCGATTACGTTATTTAACAATAAAATGTATGATGGTATGACGTCATCGATGTGACAAACTACGGAGATGACGTAGAAGGATTAAAGGATGTTAGATAATTGGCTCAGACATGTTGGTTACATGTAGGGAAGAGGATAGGGTAATTGGAAATTCAAAAATTTATCTAGTTGGCACATACCATGAATTGGTAGTGACGTCATCCTTTAAAACACACATCTCTGGCTACAAAAAACTTAGGTTGCAGTTTATTAGTGCAATTAATATAAAATAAAGAATGCATAACATCTAGCCACAAATGTTGAGTCGCCTCACTAGAAGACATTTGGTTTTGTAAAGGTTACTTAGCCTACGGAACACACGTTGAATAAATAGCGGTTTATTAATTAAATAGCGCAAACGCAAGGAATAGTTAATAGATAAGGTTCGCACTTATCGTCCACGTGATAGATGTCCTAGGTGAAAAGTTTTGTCGTGAAGGTCACGGAAAAACCCGTTACTTTTCCAGACGACAAAGGAAACTTTATAGGATCTAGTGTGGGACATCTGGGATAGAGCGAAAATGAGTGGGAAGGATAAAAAATGTAGAACCATTGTTAATTGAAATTGATTTAATTATTGATTAGGATAAAGTGTGGAATTTTAACTGCGCAATAATGTAAATATAATATCTATCCCTACGCTGAATAGCGCGAACATTATATTTTGGTAAGATTAGAATAAGGACATTGTATTTATTATTGTTTAATAATTAGTTTATAAGTTTTATTGTATTAACCATAGTTTTTTTATAAAAATTAGCCGGAGTGACTTGAGACAGAGCGCATAATCCCCATCAGTGCTGTAAATAATGTTTTAGCTAATTAATTTAGTGTTCAGTTAATTAGTTTAACAATTATATAAATTGGAGGTGGGGGCGCGTGAGGGGCCCCGCCTCGCCGCTATAAAAGCGGGAGCGCCAAAGGCTCTAGAGTGCCAGTTCGGATGAGGTCTTTAGAGCGCGTACATCGTGTCGACTACTCTAATACTATTAATTCATCGCGAAGTATTCCGAAATACGTAGTTCGTGACAGGGACAAATGCGTGGCGGGCGAATTATAATAACGCGTATTAATATCATCTCTGTTCAGGTAAATGTAAGTATCATAATTTCTGGGAGTTTGCATTGTGACGAGGCGCCCTGCCTGTCACGGCCCTGGCCCACCTAAGGGACCTGTGCCGATTCGGGATCTCCCGAAACCACCCGAAGGCGGACGGAGATGCCCGAGCGGCCAGGGACCCGGGCAGTTGGTCCGGACGAGCGGCAAGGGTCGGAGGCAACTCGAGAGTGGAGAGTAAGAGAGTGAGAGAGAGTGAGAGTGAGGAAAACGAACGCAGACATACACACCCCAACACAGGACATACACACCCCCACACACGCACACACACACCCGACACCCCCCCCCCCCCCCCAAAGTGTATCACTTTTACGTAATATAAGCATTATTCTTTGAACATACGTGTGGTTCATTCACAATACCCATCACAGCATATTAGCGTTAATTATCGCGTATTAGGTATTAGGTTGTTTGCACACTCCTTCGGTTAATTCGGCCGTCGTATATCTCGTTCGGGATAATAAAAATATATTTGCTATTGTTTGGGAGGTTTATTTGTAATTTGCAAGTGTCAATATATTACAATGAACGTGTTGTTCCATTCAGTACAAAAATCTTTGGTGCTATTATTTATTTGCGTAAATCCCTGTGTGGTAGATTTAAATAAAATGCTACCTTCTTCTTCGTTTTTGGTGATTGTCCAGTTTGTCATCGCTAAAAACTGAAACAAATGATATAAAATTAATAATTTTTTTAAAATTCTTACCTGGAACCAATGGAATAACCTGATGGGTTTTCATTGGAAGTTAGTGTCTTTTCATTCGCTGGTGATTCTCGTGCTACTTTCCATTGGCTGCTGCTTTCCGGAGGACTTTCCATTGGCTGCCGCTTCACGGAATACTTCTTATTGGCTGCCGCCTCATAGAGTACTTTTTATTGGCTAATGCTTCTGGGAGAACTTACCTTTGACTGCTGCTACGTGGATCGTGTATCTGGAAAACCTCAAAGAAAATAAAAGTGAATTGAAAGTTCTACATCTACAATACTTACCTGATATTGAGGATTATCTGGATTCATCGGGAAGTAACCTCCTTGCTTATGGCATTAGCAAAACAAGCTGGCGACCTCGAACCGCCGGTTTAATTGTGTGGATGCCCTGCGCTGGATAACATAGGCATATGGTCAACCCTCTTATCCAACATCCATACAAAAACGGTCACAATCTAACCTAACCGAACCTAATCTAACCTAACCTTGTGACCGTGTAAGTTTATTGCATCCTTGCTCTTCCGATAACCCGTATTATAGTAAGTAGGTGTTATTCAGTTTTTTTTTTAATGTATAGACGAGACAAGAGTTTTTGTAAAATAAAAGACTGAGCTCGTAAGTTAATAGCGTATCTATTTCCAATAAGGATAAGTAGAAGTTTGCGCTTCTAATTTGTTACAAATGTGATTACGGACTACTCGTGTATCGGAAACATAGGAAAAGATACCTGACTATGCTAATTAAAGATCGTGTTAGTGCTAATTCATATTGTTTGTATGTCCAAGAATTTAAGCTAGTTATTTTCCCAATTACCGTATTTAATGACGAAATATATCGAATTGGACGCAATTGTAGAAGGAGACAATTATCTAACATTAGACATGGTGGAAATTGTAAAGATATATTAAAGATTAGATATAAAATAAGATGCGTTATAGTTAATTAATATCTACAACGATGGTATGGCCGACTATGTATATTGCGTAATTAGAAATATTTGGATTATGAGTATAGGTCATAATAATAATAATAACATTGTAAATAGGTTCCACCAGTTGAATATCATAGATAAGGAAGAAAACAAAATTTATGTAGTTTCTCTGTTTTGTGGTCCTTTGTTCTATAGTTTAACGTGTAGAGAACTGTCTGATGGTTATTATATAGCGCGAACATGTTAAAAATATGAATTATAAAGAAACAGGTAATTGGGAAATCAACACCTCCACTAGTTACAAACATGTATGGGTTAAATACTGCGCAATAGATGTAACGGACATTACCCTTTAATTAATTATAGCGTAGACATTAAGTTTTATTGTTTCTAATATTATTTTATTGTATTTATTAGTTTGTTTATTATTTTCATAGAGGTGGCGGCAGGAACTATAGATCTCGAGTGACAAATAAACTTAAAAATTTAATTATAGGCGCAACTACCATTTCTATTGTTAAGCTAATACATGCGCTAGGTTAGAAAACATATTATGTATTAATTAACAATAAATATAGATTGGTGGTGGAGGCGCGTGAGGGGCCCCGCCTTGGTGCTATAAAAGCGACGGTGGACATCCCTCGTAAGTTCAGTTCTTCAACAGCGCGCGCGGTTGTTACATCGTCGTATGCTACCAGTAAATCCATTCAGTGAATTATTTTAATAATTTCGTGAAGGGTAGGACTAGTTTCCTGCTAGAATTATTACAAATTAGTGCTCGGATTGCGTGTGTGTAGAATTGGTTACTCCTTCGGAATATATTTCTGTCGTATATCTCATTGGAGATTAATAAATGAATATTGTATGGTGCTGTGTGTGTTATTACCCATGACGGGAATATCATATAATAAATAATCAAATCTACACAATATCAAACATTGTGTCTATAATTTATTTGCAAATGTTCCTCAACATTACAATAAATATAGTGTGTACTTAGAATTATCTTCGCTGGTGTCATCAATTTAAGGGATTGATGATTACTACAAAAAAGCAAGATAAAACAATAACCGATTAAAGACAAATTAATTACTTACCTTCGAGATCGGGGAATTTCCTGGAATTATTCAACGGAGGATATTCTATTTTTTAAAAGGAATCAAACCTGAAAAAGAAAGTAGTTAATTATAAAAGTCAATCATTATGCAATACTTATCTAGTGATGAGAATCTGCTAGATGTCTGGGTATGGTATGTACACTGTGCGGCATTAATGGCGCCCTACGGAAGAGGTAGAGGGTAGAGCAACAGAGCGAGAGTGGGGCGACCAGCAGAGACGGAGCAAGCTAGGCCTACGCGTAGAGAGGGAAGCCTTCCCCGCCGGCTGGGACACCATTAATGTCACGACTCGGAGCCGTCCCGTATAAGAGCGTCTCCCTCACTATCAGCGTGAATCCCCTATAAGACTCTCTCACTCGCTGTTAGTGGAGGAGAAACAGTTACACAAGAGCAATCGGTCATGGAAAATCATGTTGACAAGAGTCAAGTGTACAACATGATTTTCCATGACCGATTGATCATGTGCATGTACATTTAAGTTTGCGAAAAACTTAACGTTTACCAATTGATGTAAAATTTTATTGGAGAGAAAAGTTTAATTGAATTTCCGTCCAATGAATGTTGTACTCATATGCACAGCGCACAGAATTTCTGATTCAGATCCACGACAGATTGCAATAACGTCAGCCGATGGTTGGATCAATTTTCCACGACTTTTTATGCTGATCAAATTGCCACCAACATCGTGTTCTGTCAACGCAATGACACATATTTCGCACTGTATTTTTTTTCAGTTGCATCACTACATACCCACCAATATATTGTACAACATTTAATGAAAATTCTGAAATTTCTTGTACGTCTGAAAGATAGTTGTGATCGTTTATGAAGGTGATAAAATTTTGTATATCATCGCTCTTATTTTCATTTGAAATATCGCACAAGCGTGATAAACGTGATGTAGAATTTATAATGTCTTCAGAACTTCGCGTTGCCCCTACAGAAGACACATGTAAAAACCCTATTTCTTCTAATGGATTGCAATTACCAGTTTTTGAACTGCGTAAATCGACGTGAACTAACATTTCTTCATCGCTGCTTTGAATTGCCTAACCGTAGGATTATTATTCCCTCCGCCATGATGTCTTAGAGATCCAAACAGCAATTCGATATGATCTTAGCTCAATTTATAAAATGGAATATATTTTAAAGCAGTTTTTTTTCGCAAAGATTTTCAAACAATTTTAAACTACTTTCTATGCAAATGAGAAACCCTAAGAAACCAGTCTTTCGGCGTGAATCAATCAATAACTGGCCATTTGAGTTTTTTAACGATAATATATAGGATTTCAATTCTTCGAATTTAGCTCTAACTGTATCAATATTTTCGGAGTTCAGAGCTTTTTTTAATCGAAGTTGATGCATGTTCCTCGAGTTTAACACGTCAAATAAGTCTTTGAAGACTGATACAAATTTAATTGTTGCCTCCCAAGCTTGAAACTCTTTTAACATCAATACTTATTTGCAAAAAACTAAAGAATCTGATACCGATGTACTGAAAACTTGAGTAGCGAATCTTACTTTCATTTTTTGTTTATGATAATTGATATGTCCACTTCGCAGTTTATTTGCTAAATGCACACCTTCAGCTTGTTGCAGTTCATGAAGGTGACTGATGTACGACCATTGTATTACATTACCATCTCCATCGATCAACTTTCGTATATCCCCGTATGTATTTTGGACTAATTTGATCATATGACAGGGATCAAAGAAGGCAGCAACATTTTCTTTTGTTACGGGATGTTGAAATAACGTCTGCAATTTAGATGCGTTGTCGAAACGACACTGATGTTTCCTGAACACAGAAAAATTGGTTGTGGTTCCATCACAAGTCAACGATACAATTTTCAAACCAGTTTCATGCACAGCTTCAAGACATTGTATAATTAAATTATTTTTCTCATTAGCGGACATGCTTTTCACCAAATAGTAAGCAATGAGGATTTTCCAACCACTGTTAATACAAACTATTATAAAAACCAAAGCTTCGGTTGCCAAGACAGTATCGTCACAAGCAATATCGTTCCCATAGTCAGTGTATCCACTAAATTTCGAGCCATCGTACTCGAGATGTTCTCGAATGGCCATTTCATCGAATATCAATACACCATATAATGTATAACTGGAGTTTTTCACACGTTCCATAATAGAGTTTAACCCTTCCGAGCTAATACCAGGTTCCCCATCGATAGTTTTGTACCATGCAGAAATAGTTTTAACATGCTGCAAACAATTGTTAAAGCGTTCACGAACATATTCATAACCAGAAGGTGAATAGTAGTGAAGAGTAAGTGCAAATGAACGGATTTCTGGCGTGTATTGTGTTACGTCCGCGTGTGAAATCAAACCCTGAGTCTGAATATTGTTCTGATATCAGCTACTTTCTTTAACGTTATTAAACCTTTCATACCAGGGATTGATTTATAACACATACAACCCTCAAGAGCGGCTATCCTGTATACAATACCCAGGCCTAAAGAAGCAGGGTGAACCTCTTGAGAGGTCATGTTTATAAAAAAGGGCACAATGGCAATAGACTGTTCCGTTATAGATAAGTACGGCGCACATGTGCGACCACCATGGACATTCCCGATTTTATTACTTTTCTCCGAAACCCTCACCAGTCTCCTGATCCAACCCCCATAGCCATTCCTGCTCACCAATCCTGACCTAGCACATCTTTAACCCTATGCAAAGCTCCCCACCAGAAATTAACATAACCAATACCTATCCCTAAAAAAACCCAAACTTTCCCATTCCCTCCAACATAATTTCAATATGCACTGTAACGTGGCGTCCGCGGGACGGCCCGTTCCATAAGGAGAATGGGGGACGAGAGAGCCGTGTCGCCCACGAGAGCTACCGACGGAATGACCACGGCGTCTGAGGACGTAGGCCAGGGGAAGCCGGGGGGTAAGATCGGCAGAGCCGAGCCCGGAGATCGGTAAAGCTCGGAAAAGTTCGGCGTAGCCTACGGACTGTTAGGCTGAGAACGCCGAGAAGACGGGTACCGCGGAGGGAGAGCGGTGCGGGGCAGCGAAGACCGGACCAAGGCGGGAGGTAGCTGGCGAGTCGGGGAGACTCGGCCCTCTCCGGAGATCCTCGGGCCGCTGGGGCCCGAAGAGGACTTGTTTTTGGAACCGGCGAGCGGGAGGAGCGCGAGTGATACGCTCCCTTTTTAGATTTCGTGCGGGCTGTTTTTTAGAGCTTCCGGTGTGTGTGTGAGTGCGTGACGGCCGGCCACCCCTTTTGGATTAGGATTTTGGGACCAGGGTGACCGGACGGACGACTAGGACCGGGACTGACGACCCAGCTATCCCTTTTTGGATTTTGAATTTGGACAGACGGACGGACGAGGACCAGGCAAAAGCTACCGAGGGAGTACCGGTGAGTGCCTTCCAGACTCTACCCGTCGGGTGGATAGCCGCGAGACGACCCCGCGACCGCGTTTGAGAGGAAATTGTATCGAGTCGCGCCCGCTAAAAACCCGGACTCTACGCGTTTACCTAGGTTGAATAAATTGACAGTTAAGACAGATTCATACGGTTTGTTCTTTTCGCCTGGCCGGCTGAGCCCTATCACCGTCCCCGCCCTCACGTTCCCCTCTACCGAAGTAGGTAGGGAAACACCGACCGGGAGGACCCTCGGTATTGGAGCGCGGATCCCGGAATTAAAGGCCCGATTGCGCGGGTCGGTGCAAGAGTGCACCTGGCGCCCACGGGATCCGAGGAGGATAGCGTTGGGTCATTGTAGAGTGACGTAGATTAGGAAAATCCGTTACAGCACCAATAGTAGTACCCTTCCGTCTTGCTCCTAAAAAAATCCGCCTGCTGGCTAACTAACGTCCGTTAATTCCACCCGCTACTTGTCTTCATTCTTCGCCGTCTCATTACCGAGTAAGGTTCTTGTTTCATCACCGAAGTCTTCAGTTTTTTTTTTAATAAACTCCAACTGTTCAGTCTATACTTAAATTCTGTTTCACGTTTATTCCATCATTTGTCAAAGTCCATTTACCTTGGGTTCCTCCTAAGAATTGTTTAATAAGTGGTGTAATCGTTGTTGGGTCATCTTCACTCGCGGCCGCTACTTTCATCGAATTTCAAGGTAAGCGAAATTACTAGTTATTTGGTGGCGGTTATTAACCTATTTCGCCTCAGACTCCTGGTGTTGGAACCATATTTATTAGATATCAACCAACCACCTCTTGAATCCCATTCACCTTCGTTCATCCCCTCGCGACATTTAGCATAGCCCGATCCCGAGTAAAGTGCGCAAGCATTGACTCAAAACAGGGCAAAATCAACTCAATACAGTTTCGGTTCGGTAAAGGCTGCAGACTAGGTAATTCTGCCTTCATTCTGGTTCGGACGTAACATAAACATTGTTATTTTTCCTTTCATAAACCCATTTGACATCGATAACCCATTTATCTTTTGGCCTTTCGACAATTTGCCATGTGTTATTTTTCTTTAAACTCTTTATTTCGGAATCCATGGCTATCTGCCATTGCTTATGTTCGCTGGAGTTTATCGCCTCCTTGAATGTATTTGGTACATTTGCATCAATATAATTTACATAAATAAAGTGAGTAACTGGATCTCCGTATCTATTTACTGGATTTTTCTTTCTATTTGATTTTCTTGAAACTGACAAACTTTCTTTACTTTTGTTTTCATTTTCATCATCAAAATTACCATCGTTTTCGTATTCTATGTTTATTTTGTCGTTTCCAAAATTATCAGTATTTGTTTGTTTGTTTTTCCTATTTGACTCGAAAGTTGAAATAGAAGATAGTTGATCATTTTCATTTGTTAATTTATTGGTTGATGTTGGATGCTTCCTGGATTCGGTGAAACGATTGAGTTGACAGATAGATCGTGGAGGCAGTGGACTGTATGAATTGATTATATGGATTGTTGTTCGAACAGGAGTATGAACGTATGAATGATAGATAAATGCTCATTTGCATCTGGTAAGTCTCTTAGGCAAAGAAAATGTATTT
>JARPRG010000948.1:0-14770 GCA_031001745.1 Hartigia nigra | reverse complement strand
CAATACAAATTGAGCATCAAACCCTCGAGCATTGTGTGCTATACATATCACCTGTTTGAAATCTTTCATGTCTATAAGGAGTTCTATGAACTGTTTCAATGGCTCATGATCAAAAACGAATTGACGAATACCGTAATAATTACAGAGGTACGTATATAGTATGTATATACAATAAGTCCGTACCATACTTTAAAAATTCACTCCGGCAGTCATACACAGGTTTCATTTTACGACCACCCATTTCTTTAGATTCAAAAGCTTCTTTACCTAAACCTTTAAGGGTAAAGAATTTCTGAAAAGCTGCAAGCTCTCTTAATCCCATACCTCGATTGTCAGGAGGTATTTCTACTCTGAACTCAGTCATCAGTTTTCGAGCAGCCTCAATTTGTGGCTTGTTATTTATTCTAGAGTGTGCTAGTCTACGAAATTCCCTATGTAGCAACCCTGTACGACTATCACCACGCTTATAATGTGCTAACGCTACTACGAGTGCTCGGGGCAGACATAAATTATCGTTGTTGGTAATTACAACAATAGATTTTTACTTAGCACGAGACGATCGCAGGAATTCACGGATACTCGACCCTTACCAGCAATCATTCGAACTCTTTGAACCGTTATCATGAACGTTTCATCGATCGCAACATCGTGACCACTTTGAGCAACTTTTTCAACTAGTGCCCAAAGATGTTCGAAATTGCAATCTTGCGCTGGCCGAAATGATAATCCCGCTGCTCGATTTTGAGAAAATCCTGGAGAATTAAACATTATTCCTACAAGATCTGAAGGAACATCTTTGTTACCGATCACGTGTCTGTGAAGATCTTCAAACGCTTCTCTTAACCACTTCAGTGGCGTTACATCTTTTTCAGGAGTCTGAATTTTAAACGTGGTACACGATCCATCGAGTTTAAATCTTTGAAAGTGTCTCGTTGTCTGGCCTACAATTTTAATTCTACCTCCAGGTAAAACTTCTGTACCTCCGCCCACCTGATACGATGATGTGATATCTTCACCGTTAATGTCCTTTAGATAGTTCCAGAAGTCGCTTTCGATGTTGTTCACGGTGTCATTGTCATCATCGGACCGTAGAAATCGTATTATCTTCTCAATTTCGATAGCCTATTCAATTTCATTGCTGACTGTATTAGATACTTCTGCTTGTATAGCATCATCGAAGGTTTTATTTATTAGTAAGATACGTCTTGAACTATACATTTTACCTATCGTAAACATATTTAAAATACACTTAATATTATCGATGAATTCTCTCCTTTAAATCATTGTTCCCAAGTCATTATTGCCACAGTTTTCACTGTTTTTTCTTTTCAAATTTGTATTACGCTCTGCCATAGTGATATAGTAATATCAATAAAGACTGTTGTAATATCATTACATGTCTCGGAAGGTGAGGGCAGTCTTATATACAGGTATTCAGAATAGAGTGGTAGGGGTCGAGGGCGGAGTTCGCTAGAATTTTACTAGAGGGTCCTTTTCCAGCCTATCTTCACGCCATTAACGCTGTTACCTGTTTTACCACAGTTGTGTATAAAAGGAAGAGTCCGGAAAAATTTCCCCAGTACCAAAACGCTTTAGTATACTTGCATCGTGCGGAAAACATGAAGTAGTCGAAATGAATCAAATACCATTCGCGCCCATGGAGAGAATCGGAGATCAAAATAAAGAAGTCATGCTCCTGTTTTTTCACACAGAGCAATTTTTATGTTCGTTTATTGGACGACATCAACGGAATGAACAAAATACAAGAATGTATTCTGAAGGAACTCAAGATCCCGTTGGAATTCCAAGAAATTATTCCTGGACGAGCATATTTAATTTCGTACGAAGACTCGTGGTGTCGTGGGACTGTGCTAGCCCTAACCAATCAGATAGTTTCCATAAAGCTAGTTGATGAAGGCTTCTGCGTAAGGGTTGATGCTAGTACGTTGTACAAAATTTCAAGTAGTCTAAAAGCAATACCAGCCGCAGCGATTCTGGTAGGCCTAGACAGGATTCGCCCTCCTAATGGCACTCGATGGTCACGAGAAACGTGCGTGTGGTTCGCAAATTTCCTTGGTGGCCGTTCGCATTTTTATATCGCTGCCATGAGGAATCATCTAGAAGGATCCTGCTGGGTAAACACCCGCCTGACAGACCACGGTATGTCTTTGGGTCATTTCATGGTGGAACGAGACCTCACAAGATTTGGATTTCCGGATCTGGACGACATCCATCCCCTAGACGGGTATTTAAGAGTCGATAGCGGGCAGGAGGGTGAGGCCACGGACGAGTCCGATGACGGGTATCGCTCCAAGCGCGAGGAGTGCTAAACGAGCGCAGACTTCAATACATCAGGGCCCGACTACTTCTGTGATTGAATCATCTTCAATCTGACACCGACGAGGAAGATGACAATGATGACGGTGACGATGACTATGATAAAATGTAAATGACTTTTTTTTGGTAAAATATTCATTTTTTTGTAAAAATGTTGAATGTTGCATGTATATTATTTAGTATCTATGTTAAGCGTAATTCTAATCATTTTCAAACTATTCATATATTTCCATATCATGATTTTTTTTTAAATAGTTTTAGTTTGAATAAACTACCTTCTTTAGTTATTAGTTCAATACATACCAGCAGATATTATTCGGAAATGTTATTTACCTACCTGTCCTTAACCGTACCCTTCCACATAATCTTCACATCTGGTAAAACACTGGCGACAAATTACTATATACTACGCGCGGAAAATATTATTACTTTAAGACTACGACGAATTTTTCTTTCGAAACAAAAAAAAATTCAACCGCAAAACTTTACGTCCATTCAAAATTAGAAACGAAAACTGTTCGCCTCCAAACCTCTGGGACTGACCCCCACCCCTATTTAGATCACGCCCCCAAGTCTCGCCATAATAGAACTATTACTTGATTTGCTTCCCATAGCTCTTTTTTCCACATATTGATAATAACTTTAATATAATTGAATTTACAGGATAACTTTATACAATTTGAAAATAATTTTCAACTCGTTTAGTTATGAATTTTCTCGATATTAATTTTTATAAAACAATAACACAACAGAATAAAAGAAAAAATTGTTATTTGTAAAAATGTAGTGAGGTATCCAAAGTCAATCGCATTGAACGTCATACTCTTGTAGAAATTCGCACAACCTTCATCTAATTACAGCACATAGCACAGCAAAATTTCTTCCTCACTTGCGGCCCCATTTGCACGGAAATAATTTTTATAAACATAAAACATAATCTACCATTAACAATCATCATCACAAGTAAGTAATATAACCATCTTCAATGGTTTAAACTTAACATAACTTTCTTTAATTATTATAATTCTCGTTTATCTTCTTCCATAAATTAGCCGTTGACTTTTGAAATCAATCGACAAGGATGAAGACTCGGACGAAGTATCTGAAAAGAAATAAATTAAAATTATTCAACAGTCACAATACAAATTTAATTAACAATTTTACACACAATAGAAGCAACACACTGACCATTTCACATAAAAAGTAATAAAAACTGGCTGGAGATCTCTCACTGAATGTTTGCGCAATCACACTAAACATGTAATAATGAACTATTATATGTAAGCACACTTATAATTCCCAACACTAGCATTCATAAACCATGTATACATAGAGAGAGGACCTTAAAAGCTAGATAGACTAAAACTAGAAGCGTTCACAGTATTTACATAAATAGAACAATATATTATAGGTACATAAACGATAAATTTAAAGAAAAGAACAATGACATCAGATAGACTATAACTGTACAGAAAGAAGATAAACGCGGAGATACTCGCGAAAAATAGACCGTGTGGGAGCCTCAGGCAAATACACTGGAAGAGAGTTCCAAAATAAAACACTCGAGAGGTGAAGAGCGTCTATATAATTCGTCAATTTCTAACAATTTTTAGATAAGTATACCGAGCAGAAAGAGTGGTCGCTGCTCAAATTTAAGCCGGCCAAGCTGACTAAAGAAGGGTATAATGTGCTCCTATCTCTTTACGTCAAAAACAAAGTGCACACAAGAGATTAGCGCGACCTATATCTTATGAGTAAGGTCTGAAGAACCAACACCATAGATAGTGCAACTGTAATCAATCACAGGAAAAATAAGTGACGTTATTAATAACTTCCTCAGGTCGACGGAAAGGTCTGCACGATTACGCTTAAGCACATACAGTGTCCTGATTATGCGCTTACAAACATCGAGAGTGTGCCTCTTCCAAGACAGCGTATTGTCAATGGTTAACCCAAGACTACGCATAGACGTCACATAAGGAACGGCTTTACCACCAATATACAGTGCAGGCAAGTGGTCTTGATCTATAACGTTTATGTAACTTGACGAACCAATTATCATATATTGTGTCCTAGATAAATTAAAACTGAGACACATTTGTGTAGCCCATTCATAAATAGCATTTACATCACGCTGCATACGCCCAAGTGCGTCCTCCAACTCACTCGATTTACAGTGTAGGGAGATCTGCAGATCGTCAACATAGATCATATATGAGCAGTTCACAATTACACTCAGCAGATCTTTAACGTATAGAGCAAATAACGAGGGGCCTAAAACTGAACCCTGCAGAACACCTAAAGTCACAGGTAGGAAAGAGGAAACGTTGCCGTCGCGACCACTGAGTTACGACGCAAACCATCTGCGGGCCGACACAGAAAAGCCCGCATTGAGCATGACGTCTAGAAGCCTACGGTGACAGAAGACCGAGTCAAACGCTCTGCTGAGATCAGAAAGGACCAGTATCGTAAGCATACATTCGTCCACCGTAAAGCGAATATCATCAACGACCTTAGTCAGGGCGGATTCAGTACCAGTGCCAGCACGTTAAGCAGATCGACGTAAATCGGCAGCAGCGTGTTTCTCTTAGTGCTCCCCCATTTGTGTGTAGACAATTCTCTCTAACTGCTTCGAGAGGCCACAGAAGAGAAAATATTGGACGCAAGTCAGAAAACTTAGTAGGAGCAACGTGACCTTTAGGAATTGGGCAAATGTAAGATTGCTTCCATGCCGCAGGAAACTCCGCATACATCAAAGACGTGTTATACAGTTCAAGCAGAAATGGAAAAATAACCTCAAGACTAGGAGTGACATAAAACATGGCAAGTTTATCCGGGCCCATGACACGAGAGTCCAAATCCTTTAAGCCACAAGTAAGATTGGATGGCTGTATGAACTCGAAGTAGAAATTATCATCACAAGACTCTATCCCTGTTAATAACGGTATATCGTGCGAGTGATATGCGCTGGTGAAGTATTCATTCATCGCATCCAGCATTATCAGATACATTTATCTTAAGATAATGGCAAGATGATTCAACGAACCCGAGTCTACGGAAGTGCCCCCCGATTATACGCGGATTTCGCGAAGACGAAAACAGAGTACGGCTAAACTTCGATAACCTAATTAGAGCATGTGTTTCATTCCGCTTCACTCTATATATCTCAAAGTCAGCAGACGTACGAGAACGGATATTATGCTGGTGTAATCTATTTCTTTCATTTATAAAAGATGTAATCTCCCTACACATCCACGGTGTCGGTGTGTGTCGAGGTCTGAAAGAATGGAGAGGAGCCAGCTCGTCTAAGAAGACCTTAAGATTGTTGTTCAATCGATCCACCAAATAGTCCACTGAGGACTCAGAGAGAAAGTCAGACCAGTCGCAACGCTCCATCACAACGCACCAAAAAGGACGAAGAGTCCATAGTCTTGATATCACGATAGGTCACTTTTCGTGTCTGAATAAGAAGAGGTTTCAGGCAGAAGGCAATCCAGATTAGATCGTGAGCCAACATGAATGGAAGAAGAGTCTGACCAAAAGAGGTGACCTTAAAAGAGCTGTCCACAATGCAAAGATCTAGCCACGTATCCAAATCCCGCAGATAGTGGGTAGCCGAGTGTTGAGCAAAGTAAAGATTATTACTGATAATGAACGAGTGCATATGAGAGCTTTCATGGGACAGAGTTAATAATTTAGTGTTAAAATCGCCAACAATAAGAGAATTTGTATAAGAAGAAGAAAGATCAACAAAAACAGATTCAAATTCAGAAAGAAAGCCAACCTTGGGAGGTCAATAGACTATCACCATAAGCACACGTGCAGCGCCAAGAATAGCGACATCAAGCATTCGAAATTCAGGACGAGAAATATATTCATCAGACCAGGTCGCAACTATCAATGCCTGAATTGATTCATGAACATGAAAGGCTACATCCCTACCACATTTGGTACCCCGATCACAACGGACAATGTTGTAGCCTTAAAACTGCACAAAATTATCAGGAATACGCGGTTTTATCCAGGTTTCAGAGATTGCAATAATATGATAGAAATTAAGATAGAAAAAGTCCTGAAATTCGTCGATATGTGCGACCAAGGATTGGGTATTCACGTGGCAGACTTTCAGGTGACGAGATATAACTCCAGAACTCAGTGAATGCTGAGTCCTCAACATTGTCGCTCCGAATGGAGGAAGAAGCATCGTTCTTTCTGGCATAGATAGTACCCCGACGACACCATACCCGAAGATTTGGACATGTCCTGGCCCGAGAGCCTGCCAAAGAGAGAAGAAGAACGATGATAGATGACACACGGTCGCCTATCTGTGGAAGCCGATAGGCGTCGACGATGTCACCAGAAGCGACATCTACATTTATTAACTCAGCCACTTTATGGACCACGTCAGTGATTGGTGAATTATGGCAATTTCGCAGGTCAGAAAGAACAATCTCTGTGTCAATTTGTCTTTGCATAAACGAGCCAATACGCGCGCGTAAAACTGTACATTCCGAGCAAGACCCAGCAGAAGTACTCCCGGATTGACAGTGCAACTCCAGATCTTCAATACGACATGCAAGCGACGCATTGCTAGCCTTGACAATCTGGCAAGGAGTGTTAACACTATTCTGTCCGGCGACACCACAGTGGTGTCGCGCACAAAGTATCGCTCAACGGCCGGCAACAGCACTTTAGTATCGTTTGGATTCTTTTCCGGTCAGTTAAAGCAACACCAGCTAATACTCATTTCCAAAACTAACAAACGAAAACGAAGAAACTGCCATGTATGTTCCCATAACAAAAAAAGGACAACAAATTTAATGTGCAAGTCTTGTTTAGTTGCGTTACATCTTGGAGATGGTTTTGCTTCATATCATCTAAAAGAGAAATACCAAGTAAGTACCAAAGAAAATGGAAATAAAGATATATATAACACAAACAAATTTTACATTTATTTACATATGTATATCTTCGAAATTTCATGAAAATAGAGGGACAGGATTGAAAACTCATGAGAATTAACGATGAGATTAATAAAACTTGACAATTTATAATCTCCCGATAACCTCAAGAACGGCCGGCCACAAGCGATGTAATCTGAATTAGAGCTGCCGGCGCCAAGCGAAGAAATTTTTACGAGAAGTGCGGACGGCAAACTGTTAAGTGCAGATAAGTCGTCGGAAAGCGGAACAACCGTAGATATATTTAGAGATCCGATTGACACTTCCTCAACCATACTGTACAAATTATCAATTGTGGAGACTTTATCTTTGGTAGTAGATAAGCCCTTTAGCTGCACACTGACACCTTGGAGCACAGCGAGAATGGATTCTAGTTCAGGTTGAGAAGAAGACGCTGCGGGTGAAGCCATATCACCACCAGTCCCGTGCAGGAGAGTTGTAAAATTTTGTTTTATTTTTATTATTATGATTAGTTATCGTTAATAACTTGAATGAGTTTCACATGAACATAAGTTAAATATATATACCGTTTATAAACAATTCGACATCTTGCGCTAGATACAACAATTTAAATAATCAACAGATAATATTACTATTTCACTTATATCCCATACTTATCTCACATGACCCATACATTACCGATATCTTAACGATGTTGCCGTATGTATAACCACAAATATAATACGATGATCGAATCTTTCCTCCAGAGTAATTATTCCATGTGATTTTCCAGAGGATTCCAATTTACAAGAGTCTGTAGCGATGTGATCCGTATGATATAACAAATATGGTGAATTGTTCCAGAGAATTCCAATTTAATACGTTTTTCGATTGTAATGTAGACAAATGGGCCGCCTGTCTTGTATTTATATTTTGTTATAATAGTTATGAACCTTCTTCCTCGAGGTGTGACAGACGACTCAACTTTGTGTTGACGAGTGATTAAATCTAGCGATTTTACCTACTAGTCATTTTAAAAACATGTGTTTCTTACAGAGTCACAGATGTCAAAGATCCAAACAGCACAAGAGAAGACCGAGCATGAAGTGAAGGACTCTGCGTCGGTTACTTTTCTTTACTGGTGTTACACCTCTGTAAGATGGACAACGAAAAACCACAACGCTGCGCATAGCTCAGGTGGCCATATAATACACAGGCAAAACCACTGCATTTCAGCCCTCCTTCACTCTTCATGAATTTCTTGCAGGCGAAGCAGTTTACCCTGGTTATAAGCTGCGAGTAGGTGTACCGATAAGGCAGAGCAGAGTAAGTTCTCCCACGAAGTGGTAATACAATGGTAAGATAGATTATGACGTGGGCAGAGTGCGCGTGTTGAGACCAGCCTTGTCCAGTAAATAAACAAAACCTTAGGTAGTAGAGTAAAGATCTGAGAGCAGTCAGTTGGCGTTTAAATATCAAGACAAACAATTTCAGATCTAACCGTAATAGCAGGCAGCCCAATAACGGAAGAATGAGGTATGAAATCGAGGAAACAACTGTCCGGAGCAAGCGAAGTGATGACGATGCATCAGACGAACAGTGATTAGGCGGTATAGAGTGCGCAATACTTAAGTGGTAACTAGGAAAATGCGAGTTCGTAACAGGCAGTGTCACTAGGTCCCAGGAACCGATCCGACTCGGAGGAGTCCCGTATAAGAATGTCTCCATCACTTCCTAGAGACTAGAAACTCACATTGAACTCTAGACTCTATAACTCGCTGCTAAAGGTGGCCCAGCGAGTGAGAGAGTCTTATAGGGGACTCGCGATAAAAGTGAGGGAAAGGCTCTTATACGGGACTCCTCCGAGTCGTGACATTAATGGTCTCCCTGCCGGCTGAAAGTCTTCCCCCTCTATGTGCCGACGTGGCTTGCCTCTCCACTGCTGGCCGCCCCACTCTCGCTCCATCGGTCTTCCCTCTAGCTTCTACCAGAGTCACCATTAATGCCGCACAGTGTACAATACTTATGCTATACCGATAGCATACATGTTCTGTACCAAATGATCTTATTTCAGTTATCCAACTAATTCTATCTTAGACATGACACGCTTTCTCGTAGAATCCTCCAACTTAGAAGACAACATACAAATGTTAAGAATTAAACGCGGAAAATCATTTTATTCAACATTTTATTCCTACTCCTCTGTATCTCAAGTATTAGTATTCATGGGACATTTTCATGTAAGGTTCTTAACTGTTAGCTTGCGAACCACTGCATTGAGCGTGTAGCATCTAGTAGACATATAACCAACTGCCTTCAGTTGCATCGATGCCATTGAAAAACAAAAGGGAACGAAAGAAACTCAGAGTTCACAGGCGCCTTCCATTCCGCTGGTACCTCGCTCTGATTTACACCTTTTCATGCTGCTTTCACCTTTAACATGCTCTCATTTAAAAACTAAGAACTTCCGGACAAAAGGAAGATCATTTTCGTAATCTATGACACCTCCCGAACACCGCCATACCCCGGAGGTACACTAATTTTGGGACACCCTGTGTATTCCTGGAGTAGGGATTCTAATTGTGCACTCGCAAACGAACCATTCGCATCTACCTAATTCCCCGAATCCAAAAATTACATTTAAAAATAAATTTTATTTGATATCATTCAAATGATGATCTATTTAGTTTTAATATATGAATGATCAGAACATATTATACAAGATTTAATGACTTATAACAGATTTGAAATTACTTATGTAGTAGTTTTACAAGGAATAGTGGAAAAGAAAAGGTGAAAGTTAAAGAAATTTGGCAGAATTTATTTGACATGATCAATTATTCATATATGAAAAATTATAAAATTTCTCCCTTATCTGGTCAATTGTTTATGAAAATTATAAACCTTACACATTTAGTTGTATGAATTTCACTTATACATTACAATAAAATTGACTTCTATAATGTGGCCTGGATATGGGTCGCCAACAGTTCACAAACCTTTCTAAGTGATAACAAGCTGTTGTTATTTCATAAAATTAATTTACGAAAAAAAAAATTCCTTTTTTGAGTTAGAGATAAGTGACAGCACAGAACTACACCTTTTATAAACGAAGACTAAAGTTATTCTACATGTTTACAATTCATCTTTTTCATCCAAATTGATATCACTTAAATCAATATCTTCTTCTTGGGGTGGTTCAGCGTCTTTACCATCCCATGGTTCTGTTTCATATATTTCGGGAAGTTGCGCTCCTTTAAGAGGAGCTGTCCCTCCACGACCATAACTCAAATCTCGCAAAAACTCATTGATTCCTTCATAAGAAAAGCTACCTTTCAGCAAAGAATACTTCATTTTTTTAATGTTAACGGCAGCTAACGCTGGGTAACCGAAACCCCCAATTTCCAAAGCCTCCTCCAAGTTCGGTTGTGCTCCAGCTTCAGACCATACCCATCTGTAATCACACGTGTGAAATATTTTTTTGTTAAATTATTGTTATACACATTATATCAATACACAAAAACTACACAAGATGTATGCCAAATTATAAAGAGTAAGGTAAAAGTCACAAATCTCTCACAAATTCTCTATTAGCCTGTACAAAAATAAAATGAAGAAATTAATTACAAAAATAAGTTAACACTTTTCAAGGATATACTACCAAGGGGACTTGACTGTAATTGAGTGTCTAGCCAGTATCGTAGATACTGAAAGATTCAAGTTTTTACCAGTAAAGAAAGTAAAGAAAGGATGTTACTGACATCCGTTAAATGATGACGTTCAATTTACAATAACTACAATCTGTAACTCTACAAATAAAAACAAAATGGCCGTTGATTCGCCGGCTTCGTCCATTAAAGGTATTAATGATCATATTTAGATAACTTCTCTCGAATTGTAAGTCAGTCCGTAGTACGAGTTGCATACCAGAGAGACTCTTATATTATGATCAGTAGGGGGGGACCGTTCAAAAACAAATTAATCTTATAGCCGAACTATTAATCTATTCACAAGAAATGTACCCGAGGTGCCCCCCTGCCCTTGATGAAACTTGCTCATCCACTAATATTAGCGACCCGTATTAGATTTTAGGGGGTGAAATACCCTTTTATAAGTGTAATATAAAAAGTTGCACGGTTTCAAACGTACTTTCAGATAACACAAAAAAATTATTTCAACATTTTTTATTTTCGAAAATTACCTCTACTACCCTTATTGTTAGAAAATCGACCATATTTGTATGACATACAATATACAAAATCACATTTTAAATCCAACCGTGTATGATAACGTCCCTTATAATGTTTTTTTTTTCAGTTAGTAGCGGGATAATCGTTAACCCCTTCACTGTATATGACGCATCTATGCGGAACTAAAAAAACGATTTACACTCGCGAATTTCATAAAAATTGGTGTCTCGGGGTTTTTAAAATTGCTGAATCTGAATATGACACCAAAGAATATCAAAATTCAAAACAGTGAATAAAATATGGCTAAACGAAATTTAGAAGAATTGTTGAATTCTTATAAAAGTGGATACCCCTAAGTTTTCGTGGTTGCTGAATCTGAATATCAGAATTTTGAAATTCTGATATCATATTTCGATTCAACAACCTCAAAAATCATAGAATATCAACTTTTATAAATATTTGACGTTTCTTTCATTTCAGTCCGTCATTTTGGTTCCGCCATTTTGAATTTTGAAATTCTGATGCTATATTTGGATTCAGTGGCTTCGAAAACATTAATACCAAAATCAGCACGTCAATTGAAAAAACTTTTTTTTTTCGCACACTGATAGCACGGAAATCTCATCTTCATAACACAACGAAGGGGTTAAATTATGTTAAATATGGAAGATATTCCTTCTCGGGTCCCAGAAATAGAAGGGATCCTTCTCAACTTCCCAGAAGTACATATCTAATATCTGAGAAGCATGTATTGCTGTGCACCTACGAAACAGAAGTATGGGGTTACAAAGAACAAACAGACTTAGAGAGAATGCATTTAAAATATTTAAAACAGATTTTAGGCCTAGACAGATGTACTCCAAATTATATAGTACTAGATGAAATGAAGAGGGATAAAATAAGAATACTAGCAAGTGAGAGAGCGATAAAATTCGAGGAGAAAGCGAAAACGGCAAAAGGAAGGCATATGATGAAAGTGCATAAGGGAAAGGGAGAGACTGAAAACAGGAACGGTATTAGACAAAGAGAATTCCCTAATGAGATGCGGATATGCAGCGGAATATGTCAATAAACTACTAACAGATGAGGCTGTTCTTCCGAACGGCCGCCGCGAAATCTGATGTAGTCGTTTCGCCTACATAGAATAGATACCAAGACAAAGTTTTACTACAAGTTTCATTCGCGTCAAACCATTCTGTCAAATCCCATACATTTTTCCACGTTGAACGTGAACAGGTATGTATAGTTAAATATAAATCGTCGGCAAACGAGCGCAGCGAGCAAGTCTGACTACACTTAGAACAGTGCTCTGGAGGGCTTAGAAATGGCTAGGTTAGGTTAGGTAAGGTTGTGACCGGACCGGACTGTTAGAATGCTTGGTTCATTGATGATTTATTTTCGTTTTTACCTAAAATCCAATACTTCTATAGTAACATTGTATAGAATACAAAATTTTATTTTTTTAAGTTCTACAACTTTTGTGGGTAATTTTTTCCGCTCAGTCTAATAGTTTTCATCGTTATTATTTCTCGACTCGGAATTACTTGGACATGCAAAATCAAACATAAATAAGTAAAACTGGAGAATCCATATACAATAAAAAATACAAAATAATAAGAAAAGAAGACCTGCTGAAATATTCCAAGAAGCGAAGTAACAGAGGAGAACAAAAATTGATAGTGAGATGGACATGCGGCAATGAAGAAGAGGACAACAGATACTGGGAAACCGAAGAGAAGAGAAAGTATAGGATCTGTCATAGAGGAAAGGGGAAGATGCAATATATGTTGAGACTGCGAGTGAACACATTCTGAAAATACAAGCATAACACAAATACTGGGAGAAGGGGGGGGGGGGGAAGTAGAAAAGAGAAAATCCTATTTCAAGAATGAAAGGTCATAATAAACGAATTCTATCTAAAAATAATTTTTTTAAATTTACAGATATGAAGTACATTTTAAAAAATTCATAATAATTCAGGAAAATTTTACCCCACTTTAAGTTTAGGCAAAGAAATGTTCTGATATTCCCGAAATTAAAAACAAAAATAAACTATCAAAATAAAAATCGACGTAATTTGAAAATTCGAAATTTTCAATTTATTTTTTAAATATCTTCTATGTCGTAAATGTTAAAAGTCTAAAATAATTTTGTTTACGAATGTAGTGAGAACTAAACATTTATGTAAAGTAAATTTTTTTATAAAAAGAGCCAGTTTCGAGGAAAAAAACAGTAAATGTTTTGAAAAATTAAAAAAATTTAATTTTCCAACATTTATCCCGTTATATAATTACTCCGATTAATAAATCCTTTGAGATATTGTTTTGACTAATGAAATGCTGCCCGAACAAAATTGAGCGAAATCGTAGATCCTAAGGTTTGGTTAGTTTCGTTTTGACATGAAATACCCCATATAAGCTTGTCCGTTTAAAGAGTTAATAACATTTTCATAGTTAGAAACTATTTATTTAAGAAATCTATAATCAATAAATATCAAATCATAATACATATGTCTCACATATGTCACACGGATAAGAAAAATCACTAGGAATCGTAATACCGCAAAATCTGCGTATTAAAACGAATGTTATTTGAGTGGTTAGGCTCAATCGAAGCCTTCCGATAAAATCTCGGTCCTCGCGTTGCTCGATTTTTTAATTAATTTTTATAAAACAAATAGTGTTTGAAGAAAACTCAGAGATCGGAGGTGCCTACGTTTCTGCCGTCGTCGCACCTTGATTGGCGAACTTTAACCAGCTCTAGATTAAAAACTAAGCATCTCTCAAAAAAGAATGGATCATTTTCGTGATCAGCGGTACCCCCGAAACATTGCAACGTCCCGTTAGTAAGACAATTTAAGGACACCCTGTATATACAGGGAACACGGATTATTTCTTAATACTGTATCTAACCCTGTATATAAAGGGTGTCCCATTTTAAACAATACACTTGAATATCTCGCAAGGAACGCATTTTGGAAAAAAATATTTTTAATAAAAGTTGTGGGGTTCAGAGGGGCACATCGGATGGACAGGATAGATTTATGATTCGGAGCTCTGTGTGGACCGAGTAAAAATCGAGTGAATTTTTAAAAATGGGAACCCTAATCTTTTATTACAGATTCGAATTCTACGGCTCAAAATGGCATACTTTTATTCTTGATCATTTTTTACTAAACTCCTTCCAACAGGCCCAAAACGTGGTTCAAAAAGTTAAGTATGAAATTTACTATAAAACGTCGATTTTAAACAATCCACTTGAATATCTCGTGAAGTTCAAGAATCACCAGTATTAGCTTTACCCAATGTATATTGCGAGCAGGTTGCTCTATCGAATTTTGTA